>BMAO01001782.1:0-55159 GCA_019973975.1 Trichonephila clavata | reverse complement strand
ATAAAGATAAGAGAGAAAAAATTTTAAAATTAAGTTTATTTATATATTTAATACTATTTTAATAAATTTCAATAATATTTATTTCATGTTTAAATATAACGAGATCTCCTTACTTTTAAAAAAATACCAATTGTTTCAAAAGAAAATTAGAAATTTTATTTTAAAAAAAAGAATTATATGTGTAATGGAACTGTTTTTGAGCGCTTAATATACAAACAAATTTCTTATATCTTAATCTTTTCAACTAAAATCAAAATATTGTTCAAAAACTAGTTGAAAATTTCTACCTGAAATACAAATATTAAAAATTCATTTTTTTAATGTATTCTATTTAAAAGTTGTAATTGTATTTCGAACTCTTTTTTGTGGTGGAAGCCCACAATTTCTAACTCTTTTACTCTAACTTAGTGACGCAGTCAGACGTAAGAAGATCCAACAGACGGGCAACCACATTTAAATGATACTCGCGCTGCTCGGCGTTTTTGGCGTATTCTGAAGCTTGAAAAAGCCCTTGTTTCTGAAGACATCCCCAGGAGGTAAACAACTCAACTCCACGCAGCTTCCACAGGAGGAAAACAACTCAACTCCGCGCCTGCGCCTTTACAGCAGAATCGGCTTTTCTTATCTACTTATATGTTCTTCCGTCAGTTGCAAATATGAGAAATTTTGGGCATTGACACACCGATCAGGCTAAATATAGTTGGCCATGGGAAAAACATGGCTTTTCCAAATGCTACTGAAATGTTAACTTTGTTAATAGCAACAGTAAAACTCAAAATTGAACTTGTTTGTATAAACAGAAGGTCAGTGGGGATACTTGGAATTCGAGGTATGATAACACTATCCCTTTTCATGACATATGTTCAAATATTGGCACCAAGTATATTCTGTATCAGTTTTGTGATCCAAAGTCTCGTTCATTAACATAGTCGAGGAGCATCGAGATTTTGTATAACTGGTACATTTAGTTTTAATTGAAGTTTATGGGAGGGTACACCTGAAAGTTCAAGTGAATTTAAGAACTCCGTGGGATATAAAGTACTTTGTTCTTTAACCATGATTGTATTCATTGATAAATATTTCTTCAATTCCCTCCCCCCTCTCCCACATGTCGCTTAAATTTTCAATGTTGGTTTTATGGACAATGTCATTGTTAGGCGCCAATATTGATCTTGCGCGCAACCACTCATCCCAATTTAAATTTTGTTGCAAGCCCAGGTAAATTTGAGCAATAAGATTTACATCATTTTCTTCTACATTACAAAATTCTCTGAAAGTAAAGTATAACCTCCAGCACATTTGCGTCCAAACATCCATAACCGACATCGTACTTTCATCCCACACTAAAAGCTTGCATTGTGGAAGCATCCTGCCTTGAGAGCTATTTTTTTCTTAAATTTCAGATGAGTGAATCTTCAAATGCAAGATTAAGTGATAATTTTAAAACGGAATATGCAGTACGACCCTTGGTCGGTAAAATCGTGGCTATACCAGAAGAAGCCATAGCAACTGCCATCTTCTAGGTTTTTCTGATGGTCATTAATAATAAGTTTAGCAAAATCGTTTTTCCTGTTTCTCCAGGGGCTTTGAGAAAAAAGAGTGCACCACTGCCGGATTCTGTTTTGCGTAACACTTCAAATATCTTCACTTGCGTATATCTTTAAAGTAATACCTTCATGTAAAATATCTAGGTTCAGTATAAGTGAAAAATTTTGTGCAAAATATGAATATTGTATAATAAGGTTTAAAAAAATTCAAAGTAATAAATACTTTCAAAACTACTAAAACTAATTAAAACTTTTTATGAAACTGTCAATTAATATTACCATAGAATTTTCAATATCACGCGCGTGCAATTCGCTAAGACTTTATTTCGTTTCCCTCTTTAAAAAGTGGGAGAAAAATTGCATTAAAATATCTTGGATTGTCGGAATCGAGAACTTCTTAGCCAACTTGGCGATAAATCTCAAAGTTTGAGTTTGACATTTAACAAACGTAACGTAATAAACATTAGACGTTTAATAAAAAACCATTTAAAAAATTGCTTTTTGTAAAGATGCTAAATTACACTATGTTTCAGTTATTTGTTACAAATGTGAGAAACTTCTACTTCGATTTGGAATTGCATTTGTGTAATTTAATTCCACATGTTTTTAGCATATTTTGCAACTGGCATTGTAATCGGCAAGCAGTGTCGAGAGTTTGTGCACTCGATACTACATCAACCATGTACACATCTTGTAAAGCTACTTTGGAAGCTAAGGGAAATCTAGAAGCTTCATCCATAGCTAACTGTTTGAGAGTTCTTATGGCTAAAAAGGGAGCACTGGCGGTCCCATACGTGACAGTTTTTAATCTATATATGACTGGTTCATCATTAGCTCCGGTTTTCCACATAATCCTCAGAAGATCACGTTGAGCTGGATCAATGAGGATTTGTCGGTACATCATCTGGATGTCGGTTGTGAAAGCATATTTGTGTTTTTGAAATTGTGTCATGATTTCAAAAATGTCTTCCTTCACTTCACCCTTCAAGAGTAGATCATTTAAGTTTAAACCTGAGGTAGTAGAAGCCGAACCATTAAAAACAACTCTTAATTTGGTAGTTGTTTTTATCAGGCCGAAAGACTCCATGATGTGGAAGATAATAACAAAAGTTGTTTGCAGATGTTTCATCCAAATGTTCTTCCACTTTTTTCATATGCCCCAAGTCTAAGTATTGCTGCATGAATTCCCTATACAAATTTTCCATTTGTTTATCATTAGATAATCTTCTCCAAAGCTGATCAAGTCTTTTCATTGCTAAATCTTTTGAGTGTCCTAAGCCTTGTATGTCTTTAGCTGGCATCTGTACTATACATCGACCGGCTTTTTTGCACGTGTGAGTCATTTGATAATGATTTTCACAATATTCCGCTTCTTTGCTTAACGGCTTTTGACCTTCGTTAATTGTTTCCATCTCCAAAAAATTTTGTAAATTATCATCAATGTTTCGCATTTCTGATATGAAACCACAATATTGATTTTGTTTATGTGAATTCGTGGTTCAGGTTGCGATGTATCCGAAAACAGAGCTGCGAAATACGAGTCCATTGTTTGATGTGCGAATAATTCCCTCCTTAGTTATGTCAAAAAAATGCCTCTACTCCAATTAGCAAATCGATTTTTCCTGGAACACCAAAATTCGGATCTGCTAGTTCCTGTGGTATTTTTAAATTATTGATGTTTATTTGAGTTACAGGAAGAAAGTCTGTAATTTTTGAGACAACCAGAAAATCTAAAATTGTAGAAAATGAACCGTTGCCATTGATTATGGTAGCGTTTAATTTTGACTTGACTGTAGTTTTATTCCCACCTAAACTGGAAATTGAAATATTAATTCTATTTTGTGGAGCCCCTAATCGGTTTGCGAAATCTTGCGTTACAATATTAGACATACTACCAGAATCTAAGACTGCGCGTGCTTGAATGCAACTTCCAGTAGAATAATTCAAAGCCCAAACTACTGCTGTAGGTAGAATTACGGTTTTGGTTCTACTATTGATACAAGAAAGGGATGCGGCTGTGTTTTCCTGGGAACAATGAAACTCCTCTGCGTTGGTGTTCAGTTCCTGATCTTGTAGTGGTGGAGTGCTATAAATCAGGGGAGCTTTGACAGATTCCCCCTTCTGTCTGTGGAGCAGAGTGTTGTGTCGAAAGCCACATACACTACAAGAATGCTTTGATTTACACATTGAAACTTTGTGTTGATCACTTAAACAATTGAGACACATATTATGCTTTGTGACGATTTCCTTTCTCTGTATGGTATTTAATTTTAAAAAGGAATCGTACTTAAAAATTGGATGCGGTTGCTTACATAAAATACATGCATACACAGATTTGTTATGTTTTATAAAGAAACTTTTTGATTTATTTCTATTTAGTATAATAGGTTTAGCGAAGGTATTTTTTATTTATATTGCTTAAAACTTGAGCGCGCTTTTCTAAAAATAAAATGAAGTCATCAAATTTAGGAACTTCGGTTGAATTAAGGCTGTATTCAAATTGTTTTAAAGTCTCTTTGTCCAGTTTTTGAAGAATGATATTTACGATTAAAATGTCAGAAAGATTGTTTCTTTCAAACTCTAATACCTTCAACGCGCGAATGTTTTTGTTTACATCATCAATTAAGTCACTTAAATCTTTTGCTGATTCATTATTTAATTTAGCTACATTTATATAAAATTGCCTTTACATGAGTTTCTACTATTACATGTTTATTTTCATAGCGCGCGTTCTTCTAAAGATTTAAATAAAAATTCAAATGAATCGCTTATAGTCTCTAAATTCTTTGCTTCAGATGTTCATGCAGCTTTAAGATAATGCAGTTTCTGTTCCGAGGAGAGTTGTGAATTTGTTTAAATAATATTATTAAATTGTATTTTAAAGTTGCTCCATTCTTCATATTTTCCAGAAAACTTGGGTAAGGAAATTTCTGACAATTTTATTGATAGATTGGTCGGTTTTGTTTCGACCATACTTTTGTTGAATTCGAAACATTTAAATTACATTCCTGACGTTTGATATAAGATTTTATTTTAAATTTTATACTAATAATTTTTTCCGAATATTCTTTGGATGCTTTAACTTCAGTATCGAACTCACACAGAAGCATCTACTATTAAATTTTCCATTTCTGAATTAAGTTGCTTCAATGAGAGTTCTTTTGCGATTAGTTGATCTTGTAATTCTAAAATATTATCTACATCATCACTGTTATTTTCAATGTAATTTCGAATTTTCGTAATTAATTTTGTTATGGCTGAACGTATAAACGCTCTTTTACTTCTAACTTTTTCATTTGGATTCATTTTGACTTTTGCGATAATATAAACAATGATACAATTTTTGCAATGAAATAAACAATAGAGGTATGATATTGGCTTACCTCTATTTTAATGATGAGCCTTGTGAATAGAAGTCAAATGGTATCCGAATTGATGTTGCTCAGTGTTCTTGTGAGAGAATGAAATCCTTGGCGTAGATAAGCGTAGAATGCAACAGTTCAAAACAGGCCTAAGTGTGGTGAAAACGAACACAAAACGAAGACGCAAGCAAGGGGTGACAGGGAACGTAATCCTTTGTGACCTTTGACACTGTCGATGGGGTGAATGTCTGCGACGAACGAACCACTTTGGGCGTTGTTCTGCGAAATAGTGCAAATAATGCGTATATAATGGGGCTTAATTTAAATTAATGTCTTAAATTATTATATCCTTAATTTGCTGGATATCTGCGTTGTCGACGGACCAGAAATATTAATGCGATTGGGACTGTAATTAATTAAAAATGCGAGTTTTAAGACATTAACATTTATTGCAACTGCTTTTTGCAGTGATTCCCTTGCAAGAGAAGTGTACAAGTAAGGGTGTGTGGTGTGGTGACGATCGCAGCGCCAACCAATAGCTAATCTTCCTTCTGATCCTCTCACTCTAAGGAATGACACGGGTCATCCTTTACATTGGTACACACAATACTCTAACCCCGAAAGTGGAGTCGGATCGAGCTTTAAGATCTTACCTGAACTTTTTTTCCGGAGAAGAAAACTATTATGACTGAAGACGATCTTTTTCTTATAACTATTTTATTTACCTTATGTACAGGAGCAATATCAAAAACGAAACATGGATGAAATTCTACAAAAACAAAAAAACCTCTCTGTTGCCAGTACCGCTAGCTGAATAACAAGTTACATAATTAGAAAAGACAACAGGAAGTGTGAAATATAAAATGAGTGGCAACAAAAACACAACGAGTTTTTCTAGATAGTATTATTTAAATAATATTTCGTATTACGAGACCCCACAAATTTGGTTGCCCTTACCTGAAGGACAAAAGATTGGTTTGAGGCGATAGGGCATAGACTAAACACCAACGTATTTTTCACTGCTAAACGAGGCATTAACAAACAGCTTTCCTTTGGTCAGAAATAGAACAGAACTTGAGGCGGAATTTCTTAGCTCAAAGCAAATTAGGGGGCAGGCACCATCTGATTTAAAATATCAATTGTTAAAAATTCACAAAGCGCTTAATCTAGAAATGACAAATGTGAGACCCTGTTAAATCACATAATCATGAGATTATTCTCCACAGGTAAATTCTGTAGAACTTCGAAGCACCACGTTGGGTGCCAATGTAAGGGATGACCCGCGTCATCTCTTACAAGGGCATTTTAGATAACGCAGTATGTATAACTAGTATGTGGAGCGTTAGAAAAATCTTTAAAATGGTGTACAAATTTGGAAAAATGCCAACAAGTTTTTTTTTTCAAAAATTGATTTCAATATATAATATGGGACAAATATGGGAACAAATATGGGACTCCAGCTCAGTTTTTTAAAAAATAAGTTTTGAATTGAACACCTTACTTCGTTTACTGAATGATGGTCTACGTCATCTGAATAGTAATCAATAATAGCGCGTACACTCTGCAGGTCGACGTTCTTACTTTGACCTTGAAAATCCATCAAAAACTTTAATTTCTTACTATTTTCTGCATATACTTGACTTCTACTATTTAAATCAAGGATTAGCTTATATAACGCAACAAAAAGCGTGTCTCTTTTAAATTTTTCTATCCCATACACAGTTTTTTCTGTGGATTTATTTGCAAATTTTGAAATACCCCGTCTCTTGTTCACATCGCTATATTCTATTTCTACTCTAGGACTTTTTTGGCTGCGTCTTGATACTCCTTTAGTATTTGATCTGATTCACATGTACATTGCTTATAAATGTCTTTAATGATATAATTAACTTATTCTCTTTACAGAAATCCAAATGAGGAGTCTGTAATTTTTGTTAGATGATTTTTTCTAAAATTTCTTCTCAAAACATAATTAAAATGGCTTTTTCGAGTTCATTTATTAAATAAATTTACTGCCTATTTTCTAAAATTAACTGTCTCATTAAATGCCGTAAGAATATTCATGATAGTATCATAATTATCTTTTAAGGCTTCAACAGCATCGTAGGAATAAGGCCATCTGGTCTGACTTAAACATTTTAAGGTAAATTTCAGTTTAAGGTATCCGTACACTTTTAAAACGTCATTTTCGTCAAAATTTTCGATTTTTAAATTTTGATGTTATTTTAAAATTTGAAATTTTTTCTTCAAAATTGTGCTTAAATTTTGTTTCTATCTTATTTAGAACGTAAGTTATGGGGATTTGAATTACTCGGTAGCTACTTTTTGAAACCGGATGTACAAGTCTGCATTCTGGAAGTTGAAAAAATGTTTGTTTACATTTTTATTTTTCTAAGTCTCGTTTAAATATGCAATAGTAGGAAATTTATACATTTTAAAATATGAATTTGAGTTTTCAGAATCTTCAAAAATGTAATGATAACAGGTTCTTACTAATATTTTTTTATCCAGAATCTGGCAGGAAAAACGTTTATGTTATTGTTTGTTTTCTTGCTTACGATTGCACATAAGTTTGCTTAATCCTTTTTTATTGCTGAAAACTTTAATTTTTTTCATATTAAAGGGGTAACTCTAAACGTAGAATTAGTGCAAAGAGAAAACGTCCATTTAATGGTAATGATCTACCAATAAAAATTCAAAAAAAAAAAAATTGTAGCTCAACCTCTACCACCGCCAGTACCTTAAAGTTTAAGTGCCTGCTATTTTTTATGAAGAAGTGGCAGAATATATATATATATGAAACTAAACCACTTACTGGTAACAAAATTATGGACATTGAAGTGTGACTTTTACCATGTGACTTTTACTCAGGGTTTTCTAATTCAAAAAAAATTTAACCTGTCCTGAAGTAAATAGAAGATTTATGTATGGTATGAGACAAATTGGTAAAAGTTTTTCTTTCGGGTTTAAATTATGGGGTACGTTAAATTTACCCAGGCTCAGAAAAACTGCGTACACTAATCCTTAGAACAAACCCATGTCTATGATTTCAGAAGTTAGTGAACTATCAATGCAAAAAGCAGCTTCTAAATGGTTAGTGTGATACATCTTTCCAAAAATAAAGTAGTTGAATGTGGTGTTTCAGTTGATGGAACGTGGCATCGTAGGGGTTACACTTCCATGAATGGGCGTGTTGCAGCTTTGTCAGTTGATACTGGTAAAGAAGTGGACATTGAAATAATGTCTTCATATTGTCCCCCCTATAGATAGATTTCTAAAATGCCTAAAAGCATTGAGTCGGAAACTTTTGCAGCAGATCGCGTATGCCACAGCAATTTTCAAGGTTCTGCATTAAAAATGGAAGCTGTTGGTGCTACTAGAATCTTTCGACGTTCTATTGTGAAACGAAGCCTTAAATATGCAAACTATTGTGGTAACGGGGATTCTAAGGGCTTTAAGAGTGTCTCTCTCTCAACGATACTTACGGGAATGTTAGCGTCACAAAATATGAATGCATCGGTCATGTTCAAAACAGAGTAGGTGTGAGATTACACAAACTAAATTCGAAAAATAAAAATCTGTCTGGTAAAGGCAAACTCACCGACTGTTTTATCTACCGATTGCAAAGCTATTAAGGGATTGTAATTCGTAGCAATGTTGGAAACCTCTCCGGTCTTCAACAAAATGTTATTGCGGCCCTGTTTCATTGCTCACCAAGTGTCGAGAAACAGTGTCCTATCAGAAAAGATAGTTGATGGTACTACCTGCGAGCACTACCTTGTGGAAAAAAGCCAAAAGAAAAATATAAAGGTTGTGACGTGTCTATCCGCATCAATTTTCCATTAATCCTTTTGGGTAACTTTGGGGCCAGCAATTATTCTATTTCACAGCCTCCTCGGGAAAAACACGGATAGTGTTATGCTGATGAATTCGACTATATAAAGTCTAGATTTAGTAAGAAAGGGGAGGAGAAGGATTTGCCAAACTAATTGTAAGTATCGTATACGGATCTCTTCAGAGAGCTTAGCGCGTATTAGATAGTAATTGATATTGTTAATCATTGAAGTAATCAAAGGGATTAGATTTAGTACCGACCTGACGTTAGTAAGGGTTCGTCTCCTTTGTCAATTCTGATAGCTGAGATTACTTAGTAGGGAATATTAGATTTAAAGGTTAGAATTGAATGTTAGAGTTGTGTAGCAGGATTAATCTAGGGAATTGAATAATCACTCCAGGGTTTCTACTTGTAATTTGAACTCGTAATTGTTATTTGTGTGTTGTTAATAAATATTTGTAATTATGGCTTTCGTTGGTGATAATGTGTTTCCTTCTACACCAGGCGCGCCGGGCAATGTGAACCCAGTCCAAGATAGGACAGGGGCACGACAAGGTTTATCCAATGAAGTACTAAACATGATTAAGTCTACATATTTAGAATTATGTACCAAAGAACTACTTACTAAATGCCTGCATGGCAAAACACAAAACTCAAATGAGTGTTTTAATGACATTATACAGCAGAGTACCGAAATAAGTTTTCGCATGCCTCAAAACTTTAAAATCTGGTGTATTGGATGCTCTTATACAATTTACTGATGGATATACAAGGATTGTGTAGACTTAATATAACTCCTGGTTATTTTACTTTAAAATCATACAAACGTCTTGACGTTAATAGAATTAACGATGCAGAACGGTATTCAACACCAAATGTAAGGCAGTGCAAAAAAAATTTTAAGAGCTACAAGGAAAAAAACCCCAATGTTTTAGAGAGAAACGTGGGTATTTTTATAAATCAAGGGCATTTTTTAAGTATATCTAATTGTGTTTAATAATAAAAATTGCAGCTTGAGAAGTGTATTTCTGATTTATCTCAAAATGCATTTTTTTAACGTATTAGCATCTGACAACGTAAATATCAGAAAAAGTTATGAACCAAATTAGTTTAAATCTTACAAGTACATTTATTTTATAGATTTAAAGAACCCCTACTATATTTCCATGATTATAAAGTTGATAAATAAGCTAAGTATCTTAGTAACTAAGGTGTATATCATGTCTCGTAATAATTTTTTAATAAGTTCTTTTACTCGAACCTTGATAAAAATTGTAATAATTTAATTATCGTCAAGAAAATAGTACCAGCCCTAAGAAATATTATGATGATCAACATCAAATTTATAGAAAATTTACATTTTTGTTTACATTTGAGCTATGTGTGTTACTCTAATAATCAATTTAATTACTATTTTCACTATGTTTTTCACCTTAAATATTTTGTGTTATATGTAAAGTATTAAATGCATTTTTCGAAGTTTTAAGTTATATTTCATCAGTAAAAAATATTTTAATAGCAAATATTAGTTTTTCAAAAAATTTTCTTTGAAGGTGTACAGATACCATAAATATTACAAATTTTTGAAGTGTGACATTTTAAAATATAATGTATCAATTGTTCCGTCATTAAGCCTGGAACGTAATTTTGATAAAAATTACCAGCTGCAGAAAAAACGCTCTCTCGTCATTTACGCTAGTTAGTGGTACCTTTAGCAATGTGCGCAATGTACGTTTTCGAAGTATTTACCTTTAAATCCCTCATCTTCAAATACATCGATTTCTCGTCGGATGGTTTTGGATATAGCTGATTTCTGTATTGTATTTTGTTTTACTGAAATTTTTTAGTTATTGCTAATTCTAATTTTTGTTCAAGAGACAATTCCTTTACACTATCGACATTAGTGTCATCATAATCTTAAATAACTGTATATAATTCTTCTCAATGTGGATAGGATTGTGGGTTAAAAGTTTTAAGAAAATTTACTATAAACATGATCAAATTTGAACTCTCTTTTCTTCTTTTTCATTTTCATTTCTTAAAATCATAACAATTATGAAAGTATCCTAAGATATTTTCTATTTCGGTATGCCTTTCTTCTGGGCAATTTTTCAATGTAATATATAATTCTTCAGATAGTGATGTGTGCTGTTCTTTCGGTGACAGTAACATGAAATTTTTACTGTTGCATTAGCTGTTAATACATTAAAATCTCTCCAGCATAATGCCTCAACAGAAAATTTTATTGGAAGTAGAACTGATACAGTCCTGGATATTAAATCAAATTTACATTTGGAAAATTCAGTTTGCAGGTTTAAGTCGATCACATTGCTTTTTGGATTGGATTTTTCAGTTTGTTTTTTTCCCGTTAGGGAGACGTGAAAACCAAAACGTATAATATTTTGCTGTGTTGACGATCCCTGAACATATAGTGGAGAAAATTTTAAAAATTTCTAGTAAATACCGAAAATATGGTATTTAAACTTGTGAATACCGGTATTACAAAATTGTACAAATGGCTGAAAATACCGGGATCCCAGTATACCGGTATTGCAATCCCTACATGCAACATAGGAAACAAATGCTACACAAGGTAGAAAGGAGACACGTGGAAACACAAGATAAAAAATAAAAGAACACACAAGACAAAACAACACAGATAATGTGGGGAAGACCACACAAGACAGGTATTACAGACAATCAGAAAAAGACAGAAACGAAAAGGAATTCAAGACAAGACACACAGACAAGGAGAGTGAGCCAAGACACACTCACACACAAGAAGAGGTAAAACAGAGATTCAACGCAAAGAGACACACAACCAGGCAAATAGAGCACAAGTTAGCAAAAAAAAGTTATTTTAACTCCTAAATTTAAATGTAGTCAAAAAATCCTTATGTAGCAGATGTTTCAAATAAAATTTAAACTATTGGAAATTTAATAATTTTTCCGTCAAGTATATTATCTACATTCCAGCCATAATCTTATCACCCTAAAAACCTTATTATCAAACACGTTAACTATATACTGAAATTTAAATCTAAAGACAAATTTTATTACTTTAAATTTGTAAAAACAAGAATCAAGTTTCAAAAGGTTTTCAACACCAATCATCAATGTTTGAAAGGTTTTCAGGCCAATAGAAGCACTTAATAAGGATTCTTATACTCTATATCCAAATATATACAGTGGATCCCAAAAGTGTTCGTACACTTGCAATTTCCTATAAAATTTAATGTTTTCGACAAATAAAAATTAATATATTGGATGTGTAATTTTTTTTATAATATCTGCAACTTATTCTTAATAGAATGACATAATTATTTTTTTTAAAAATGATATTACTATTATTTTTTAAAATTAATAATCAAAAAGCTATTGAAAAATTACGCCACAAAAGTCTTTGTACACCTAACAAAAATCTCAACTTAGCTTTAAATATTGTATTTCTTTTTTACTTTAGGCTTAGTAGGATATCTTTTAGTATCCACAATAACTTTTAAATATTTTGGTATAGATTTAATTAGTTTTTTTGTAATTTCTGCATCGAATTTCCTCCATGCTTCTGTTATTATTGTTTTTACTTCCCATTATGTGTTTAAATGTAATGTTTTCTTTTTTTTTTAAATCAAATTCTCACCAAATATGTTCTACTGGGCTAAATAAACTGATTGAGGAGGTTTTTTCAGAATTTTGGACAGTTATAGAGACACCAGCGGCGTACATTGAGAGTAGAGCGCATGGCGTAATTATCCTGTTAAAAAATGAAGTAGTCTCCTATATCCAAATTTTCGCCGGATAATTTAAAATTTCACTTTAAAATATTTAAATAGAGCTGATGATTCACAATACCATCAAAAAATAACAAATTACCTAATTTTGAGGCCGATTTACACATCCACGCAAGAACTTCTCCACCTCCATGCTGAAGCATGGAGGTGGAGGAGTTCTTATTCCACATAAATTCATGGGATTAAATTCCTCATTTTTTCATTTACAAACTATTATATGTCCATCAGAACCAAAAATGTTTAATTTTCCTTCATCCCAATCAATTTGCTGCCAATTTTTAATTTTCTGGAACTTAATCCCAAGAATCAAATAGGATCAATGGACAATGTCGCTGTTCCAAGAACAAATCTATACCAAATTACTTCAAATCATTCTCTTTTTGATCTAACCGTAAGTTGACCCTTGACATATCCGAAAATTTGTCTTGTGTCTATCTGACGGTAGGCAATGTAGTCCTCAAGTAGCGAATTCCTCTGCATAACATTTTCCTGTCCCGAAGATCCTGAATTCGCGAGGAAACTTCTAACCGAGGGGTGGAAATAGTTGGGTCCTACAGTTGAAACCCTGAGGTCACTGTTGAAGTTTGAGACACCGAACAATCAGACATTATTATAAAATCAATAACTTTCGTTTATCTATCAATTTACAGCCCACAACTGTCATAAGCCGAGGAACTGGTCAAATTAATCGCTATCCTAAATTATTAAGACAAATCCTTCAGATCGTCAGCAATAAGCGATTTAATTAACAGCACTAGTCAGGCTTCACCGGTTTCACTTGATGAATTGCACTAAGTAAATATCTGAAGACCTTAGGGTTAAAAAAGATTCTCACGGGAGAATTGGGGGCGAATCCCGTAACTTTTAACAGGCAGATAAGAGATTCAAGTAACTTTTTAACGCCAAATTTAAATGGTTCTCAGTTACTTAAATTAAAAGAAACGGAAGTAAAATTTTTAAATTGAGTTATCTGCACATATATATATACCTGTTAATATAACAAAATTCCATTTTAAATTACAAATAAATCTGTGTTGAGTGTCTCGCCACTTGTAAGAAGCTGTGATCGCTTCCCAAATGTGGGGAAATGAAATATGATCAGCGATTGGGGTGCCCCCACTAAGACGCGGGGAGTGAGGATGCAATGAGGGAGGAGTTGGCGATGGGCCTTCGAAATAAAGAGACATACATACAATGCAGTCCACTGAGTTTTTAATTTTGAGTATGAGTATTTTAATAAAACCCCTGAGCTATCGATAGGCCAAAACAATCTGTATGAGTACTAAATAATCACTAACTATTATTTTATTTTCGAGACATCTTCTTACCTATAGGTACACTTTGTATAAAATCAACTGAATACATAGCTGTAAAATTTTATATAGCATTTGCAAGCATAACAATCCATAAAATGAATAAAAAAATAAATTTATAAAAATTTAAAATTTTTTAAATATAGTTACTTAAATTTCATTTAAATTTTATGCTGAAAATTTGCTTTATCTAAAATTTGTGCATGGTTATTTAAAAAAATTTCATTCACTTTGTTGAAAATTTCTGGATCTTATAATATGCAAAATATCAACAGTATAGAACAAAATATCAATCATTGGCATGGCCAAGTATTTTTAGTGATTTTTTCACATGTTGTATTTTACAATAATGCAACTAATGAACTTTTTACTAACAGAAAGTAGTACTATACTTTAAAAAAAATACGATTCGGCTCATCTAGGGCACAAATGCGACCCAATGCCGAAAACCCGAGGTCAATTGGTTGCTTATTGGCTGAGAAAAAGGTACGACAAAATATGGAATGAAGACGAAATTTGCGTCCTAATAATGCTTTTTTTACACTACGTGAAAAACGCGCTAAAAAGTAGATTTTGAGAAAAGTGTACCGGACTCGTCAAAACATGCATTTTGAGAAAATTGCAAATAAAGATATTTTCATCTATGATTTGTAAAACAATATTTTTAATACAATATATAAAGCCATACCATAATCAAATGAATTATTTTGCATCATTTCTCAATATTTAAATTGTAAGTTTAAAATTCTAAATTATTTAGAAGTCTTTTTAATTACTCTTTCCCTCCTTCATCAACACGTGTTATCAATGATTCACACCTTCTTCCATTTAAAATACCAAAGTTTTATATCTGTAAGTTTAGTATTTTTACTGCACTTTGAACATCATCATTACAGGATATTACAGAATTCCTTATACATATTTTAATTGATATAAAAATACACAAAGAAAATGTCTTTGACGAATTTAAATGGAATGTTTTTAAAAGTTATAATAAAAGAATCTGTTTTTATATGTGTATTTATTTATTTTAAAGAAAAACGAACAGTTATAAACATATAGTTATTCGTGACCATTTAAATGTTAATAATATGCATTTAGGAACAACGAAATGTCTATTTGACAAGCTGTGTATTTCATTTAGAATAATCCTTAAGATCCACTTTGTACTTATAATATTTGATTTATAATTTAAGAACTACACTGATTATTTATAAATGCAAAACTAGACATAATTAAGATTTCAAAAAACAAAGTTTTATTTTTAAATTTTGTAACTAATCAGAAGTAAACTTTCCGTAAATTGTATTGTAAACTTAATAATATTAATAATATTGTAAACTTTCCGTACTTTTTGCACAAAAAGAAGTATAATTTTCAATAAATTTGAACATATAATACAGAAAGGTTAGTTTTTTACAATACATATATACACGGGTGTCCAAAAGTTAAGCATAAATCGTAAAATGCGAAAAACATGGAGTAAATATTCGTAAAATTATTCCAAATTTCTTGCGGATATTAATTAGGTGAAGAAGAAACATTGGGTTTATGCAAAACTTTTCAGTCGACTACGTCCTGCGAGAAACACCGGCGGAGAAACCGATTCACGCAGCATAGGCAGTTCAGACAAGTTTCGTGCAACTGCTGTGTGAAGGAACGTTATAAACCATCAAACATGGTGAATGATGGCACAAAGACGCCAATTGGACATGTTTACGACAGGAAGAATCGTTGGAATGCTGGAATCCTCACGATCACAAACCAAAGTGTCTCGAATTCTGAATGTGGACCAGTCTGTGATCTCAAGACGGTGGCAGAGGTTTCAAAGAACGGGAGATGTTACCCGACAACCAGTATCAGGTCGACCAAGAGTCACAACCCCTCGGCAAGACCGATATCTGGTAATAAGTGCACGTCGTCAGAGGAGAAGTACTGCCAGAGCACTGGGTTCGGCGCTCACAGTCACCACGGGAATACGAATTTCGAGACAAACTGTTTACAGGAGACTCAATCATGCTGGTCTGTATGCCAGAAGACCAGCAGTTTGCATTCCCCTCACGTCTGCGCATAAACGCGCTCGTTTGAACTGGAGTTTGAAACATCAACATTGGAGTGTGGGAGAGTGGGCCAATGTGATGTTCAGTGACGAGTCCCGGTTTAGTCTGAGTAGTGATTCTCGGCGGGTAACGATATGGAGATAACGTGGAACACGTTTTGAACCAAGAAACATAACGGAAAGACATCATTTTCCATCAAGGGGAGTAATGGTATGGGCAGGCATCATGATGGACGGCCGCGCATACCTCCATTTCTTTGACACGGGGTCTGTGACTGCTCAAAGACACAGACACGAAATTCTTGAGCCTTATGTTTGCTTGTTTCGAGGTGTTGTCGATCTTGACTTCATATTCATGGATGATAATGCGCCATGTCACCGAGCGGTGCTGATTGATGACTTCCTTGAAACGGAAAACATCCAGCGCATGTCGTGGCGTGTGAACTCCCCTGATTTAAATCTTATCGAGCATATATGGGATATGCCCGGAAGACAAATTGCAGCCATTTCGCAACCACCAAGCTCCGTTACAGAACTGAAGAAAGCTCTCCAAGAAGCTTGAATCTGTTTGAGCCCACAACTCATACATCATCTCATAGCAAGTATGGTAAATCGCTGTGCTGCGTGTCTGGCTGTCAGAGGTAACCGCACACCTTATTAAACTGCAGCATCAGTATTTTATTTAATGTTTTCCATCATTTTTTATTTAAAGTGTGAATCCTTGCTATGCTCAGTTTTCTTTTAAACTGCTACTTTGGATAATAAAATTAATTATTATCATTCTTTTGATTTGCTGCCTTATTTTATAACCATTTTACACTCGCATATCACGTTTCTCTCCATTCTGATTTACTGTTCCTTCTTTATTCACATAATTATCAATTATGCTTAACTTTTGGACACCAGTGTACTTTTGTTTCTCATTTGTTATACCATTTTTTTTTACATTTCACTACATAAAACTAGCTTTTAAAAATATGTTTTTGGTGTAAATAACCCACAATAAGCCTATAAGTAAAAAATTTTCATATTTGTATATTTTTTAGTTTGGTGGAGAAGTTGGAAGTGGCACGCGTAACTTTTTTTTATCAGATTGTGGCACGCTTCTCAAAAAGGTTGGCCACCCCTGACCTATAGCCTTCTTGTTGCTTTGGAGTGGGACAAATACTGTTCCCATTAAAAACCGGTGGCGTGGGAGAGCTGGTACACATCAAATCGACAACTCGGAGGTGGAGGACTTTTTGAAATATTCAGAGATTGCTGAATGAAACGAGTTGTATTCAAAAGTGGGAGTAATCCATTAGAATTTTATGTTTCTGGCTTTGTTCCATGGAATGAGATAAATGAACGTTGGAAAGGAGTATTGCATATTTCTAATTCTTTCTTTACGCAGAAAACTGATATACAATTATACTTTTTTTTAAGTAATTGTATCCAGAAATGCATTCTAAACATTAGAAACGACTTCTGGCCGGCATGGCATGAGTTCAAGCCTAGTACCACTGAAGACTCGCCGTGTAGGGAAGCAATGTACGAAAAACTTATCGAGAGCCCAAACGTCCTCCCATTGGTATGGTAGTTAGGAGAGGTGGTGCCAGCTCAGATATCGTCCTCGTCACTTGACCACAGTTCAAAATTACGAGGTTCCGTCGCCAAAAGCCCTCGAGTAATTTAACAGTGCGATGTTAATATTCCCTCTCATTAGTATCGTGCGCATTTTACATTAGAAATTTTACCATACTCTTAGAAAAATTATTTTGGTGTATTTAAATATTTTGTATAGTATATGCTAAGTTTATTATACACTAAAAAAACTAGCTCGTTTTTAGATAAAAATATTATTATTATTTTTTAAATACGGTTTCCAATTTTCTGTCAAAAAAGTTGGCGATGTTAAATTTTAGAAATTTTGCTATTTAAGCGTAAAATGGAAAACTGTAAACTCATCTAATTGATCTGCATTGCATTCAATACATAAGTTGGATTTTCCAGGTTTGTGTTTAAGTCTTCTTTCTTTTCTTCCTTATATTTATCATTACACAGTAATGACAATTTACTAATGATTTTTGTCATTATTTGATCTATTTGGATACGCATATAAAATCAATAACTAATAAAAATATGCAAAAAGTAATTTTAACAAAAAATTTAATTTTTATGAAGAAATTTAAAAAAAAAAATTTTATCATTGTTTTAATTTTGGAGCTTTTTAGAAGAAAAGTCTGTCTAGGCTCTAAGTCTTCACACTGATGTGGTGTCAGAAAGTTGGGTGATTCTTATATGCCGACCACGTCATTAGACTAAGATTCAAAATTACAAGATATGTTACTTACAGACCAAGTGTAGCTACAAGGAGCAATGTTTGTAAGAAACCAAATAATATTACAATTTCATCAACTGGAAGTATAACTTTCAGTTGGTTTCTTTTCGTGAAATAAATCAAGTAGTGCCAAATAAATTCCTGATTAACTGTAATTAGTGTAGTGAAAATTATAGGCATTTTTAAAATTGTTTAATAATGCCTCACCAGAAATAAATTGAATTCTTTTGTCGATGAGCCTCGTCAATGTGATCTAAAGTTAAGTGATAAGGAGTACCCCACTTTTCATGTTAAGATAAGAACTGTAGGTCCAACAGATTTGATGTACATTAACTCGGCAACTGGTGGGTTTTTTAGTGGAGTAACGGAGAATATTGTTGTTGTTGCTTCTAATGCCACCTGTCTGAGGGTGTCAGATCGAGGCCCACGAAATTCATCGTGACAAGGGGCTAGGCGTACGCCTGTCGTTAGCTTTTAGCACCGTGCAGGTGACAGCACGATTTGGCTCGGTTCATACACGATAGATGGCAACACCACCTCCACAATTTAGACATGCAACTGGAGGGGAGGGAAATATTCTCCAGCCCCCTGCACCCGTGGTTGCTGCTGCGACCACCCGCAAGACTTTCGGTCCCACTGATGTAACGAGCACGTACTCCGTGTGTACTCGGAGGATATTTGGTGACATCGGGCATCGAACGAAGGCCTTCCGTTCTGGCGTACGAAGTTCTAACCACTAGGCTACCCACGGCCCGTGGTTATTAAGGAGAAATTAAGGCTTTCAGCAAAGTCAGGTTTCGGGCCCCAAGACAGATCCTACAAAGGGTACTTGGAGTCAGTCAGGTTTAGGGTCCCCTAGAATCCTGCTCCCCCCCCCCAATGCGGGGATGTAAGTTACGCCACTGGAGCAAGTGGTAAGAGGCTCGACTGCGTACGAGCTTGCAATCATGACCACTCGACTACCAAGGCAGCATGTTTAATAGAGTTGTAAAAAAAAAAAAAATTCGAGTCACTTCTGCGCATTTGGTGGAAATAAAGTTTTAGTGACAGTTTTACATACATCTGTTAGCTTCTTAAGCTGGCGTTGCTCCCGTTGAATCATTGGTTGGAGTCTTGGTCTAAGCCCATCTTTGAAATGACTTAAAGAATAATTAACCAGCTTAGTAAATGAGTTTTAAGTTAATGTCCCACAAAAAAGCAGCGCTAGACTATTGGTGACTAACCTCGTAATTTTGAACCTCGGTCGAATGAAGAAGGGGACACCTGAGCTGATGCGTTCCATCTACGAACGGGAGTACATTGGGTTTCTACAAATTTAACGTGCTTTAGACCCTCTTCTAGCAGGTCTTCAAGCGGCACCAGGACTCAAACCCACGACACTCCGACCATGAGTTTGTGTCCCACAGCCGTATTCAGGAACATCTTAAGGCGTGGGCCAACTGGTCCTCGTTTCGTTCTTGAATTTGTCTTAATAAGATCATGATCCGGATCATTTTAATGGTCGAATATTATTCCCGTTTATATTCTCCGGAAAACAGGGAATTTCTAACTGCATGCCAACTGGCAAAAGTGTAAGAATGCAAAATTATGTGATTATCGTTGCCCATGTCTAGGCCTAATACCATAAACAATCCTTCAACTCATTTAGCAGAAATGCGGCCGAGCCTGATTTGTGAGATTGTAAGTTAGGCACATTTTTTTATTTGTATCGAATTACCATTTGACAATGCATGCTATATACTGCCTACTTTTAAAGATTTCAGGCAGAGCTTACTTTTGCATAAGGGCCAAGGGCCTAAAAAAATCTTAAGATTTATCTGGGCCCAAGGCCTCAAAGAGTCTTAAGATGCCTCTGGCTGTATGAACCAACTTTGAGAATGATGGTCTATCGCGACATTCAATTGCTTTCCGAAAAGGCACGGCTAAAATTTGTGCATTGGACATTTGGCAGCGAGACATTTCCTTTCAGTTGTGGAACAGTTTCTCTTCGCTTTCGAAAGTGTTCGTGAAATAAAGACTATTTTTTCTGTTTCCCACTTTGTATTTGTACAGGGATTGATTGCCCCTGTGCTAGTATTAGTATGTAGAAGTGTGAGACCTTTTCATCAAATAGTCTTAAAATAGGGTTTTTATTGCTTTCTTCACACTGTGAAAGGTTTTCACAAGTTGAAGGAATTTAGAAACCTCGATGCACTTTAAAGTTCCCTTTCAGTAACTCCTGAAGCGTTTGAGCTTGATATTAAAAATGTTTGATGATACTGCTGTAATAAGAACAGAGACCGACAAAGTTTCTGATGTCATGTAAAAAGTTCACATGCTCCTTCTCGTTTTCCATGTTACACCATATGAGATTTTTTTTTTGTTGAGATGCTTAACTGTGTGAGACACAATGCATTTATATGTCGAGCATGCACACAATTTGGTCATTACAACGTCATGAGTGGTGCCAATTCCATTGCAAATTTGCATATTCAACAATGGGTAGAACTTTCACACTCACCCGATATAATTAAAATAACTCTTAAGTATAAATTCTAGGTTAGCTTTTTTCTCTTCTGGTGAAATGCTCTCCAGTCATCCATTTAGCAGTGAATTAAGAATGACTTAAAATATAGTTGCACAAAATCTCAATTTACTGAAAAGAAATACTTAGAATCATGGCAGAATGTGGTTTAAAGTTCTTGGTCTCTTATCTTGGATAGTTAGATCACTGATTTATAAAGCATCAAGAAGATAAGCAATACAGGCATTTTAAAACAATAACAATACATGATAAAATTTTTATTTTCATGTTTAGACATAATAATTAACAAATAAAAATCACAGAATATCCAAGGTGTTGTGGCAAATACATGATTTTATATAAGAACCACAAAAAATTTATTTTTAAATGTACAAAACTAAGAGGCAACTGGGTGAATTCCTCTCTCTTCCCTTCTTCATTTATCGTTCTGAGGTTACACGAACCTGCACATGCCTTCTTCCAACAAGGTCATATTCAATCTCTTTCTCAATTTCTGAATCTGAAGAATTTTCTGAATCACTGCTATCAGAATAATAGGCATTAAGTCCAGGCAAGATTCCAAGACAGGATATTGTATTAACAGTTCGAGCAGAACGTTTATTCTCCGGTTCATCATTTTCATTTTTAATTACAGATTCTTTTTCTTTGCCTAAAGGAAAAGAAAATTTGTATTAATCATATTTGCATTCTTGAAAATATAAATTTAATTAGTATTATTTTAAACCATAAGATAGGGCCACATGTCTACAACATTTAATTTAATCGAACCTCTGGGGTTTTTTTTTCCTTTGAGGATTGAACATTTCACAGATGTACAGTTTGCATACAAACAATAAGAAGTCAATGAAAAGAAAAACAAACATTTCACTCTTGTGAACAATAAAACGTGGGATTTTGTGTTTATTCTCACTTTAAAGATGGTCTCCTTTTCTGAATTATTTGTATATATGATACTTATAACATATCAGTATTTAGATATATTTAGTGTAAAAAATTTAGATTAAAGATTTCTTTTTCTATAAGTTTTGTTCTTCATTCAAGGAGATCAAAAGTTTTATATTTTGCTTGCAGATTTTAGTAAAAATATTTTCAGAAAGTCTTCATAATTTGCATTTATGACTACATTATGTGTAGTTATTTTATTAATCAAAGAAATTGGCCTTAATGTTTATTTTATATGTTTTTTCAAAAGTTAGGCTTAGCAACGTGAAATACCCAGTTTTCTCAAATAATCATACAGTAGTAGTGTACTGTCCCTATGGAAAGATGTGCTGAACAGTCTGTTAAGCGAGTTTGAGATAAGTGCATAAATAACCCACTCATTGTAAAAGGGTAAAAAAAAAGCATAATAAACATAAGAAAATACAGTAATAACCTGAACTTGCATTATAGGGGCGACTGAGTGATAACTGAATAAGTTAAATTTTCACGAGTATGATTTCATATATTTACTCTTATTTCGGCCTAATGATGGAAGAAAAGAAATAATTTAGAAAAAAAATGTTTAATAAAATCTTAGATACCACAAACATAAAATTTTAAACTTAAGTTATTTTAATGTAGAAAGTTTCATAAAATCTAACAAAACAGGCTTAAAAGATTTTTTTCCCTCCCCAAAAATTTCCTCATAGCATGCTAATAATTTTTTTTGTTTTGTTGAAAAAATACGCTCATTGGTGGATCTATATTTTTAAAAATTTGTAACCTTTTTTCAATTAAACTGAGGCCTTTTGTCACATTCCCAACTGTCATTCCATTGCCAGATTGAACTGGCGAAGGAAGGTCTAAAGAATCAAGCTCTTGCTCATGCATTTCTATTAGCTCATCAATTATCAGCTCCATATTGTGGGAATCCAGCAGTTTTTTGAGCATCATCATTATTCACTGCTAAATTTATTTGTCTTGCAAGATTAATAACTTCTTCAATTACATTACCAATATCACCATCTCCCCAAAACAAAAGACAAATCTATGAGATCTGAAAATCGCATAACTCCAAGTTCGTGTAAGTTGAGGTATCATTGCACTCATGAGTGAAATCCATTTAAATACACAAATAGTTGAGTATATGAGGCATCAAATTCTTAATGAAGAATCATTTGTGGCTTTTACAAAATGAATTAAGAAATTTTTTGGCAACACCAATGACTGATACAAGTTTGACTGGAATTGGTACAGCTTTCAAGGTCAATGGGGGTTTTATACACAAATCCTTTATTTTGTACTTTATTTTTTATTGACAAATGCAATCATAATGTACTATTTACAATACAAAATTTTTTTGTAATTTTCTGGAGAGGAAATACATAATTGATTTTTGTTATATCAATTCTCATTTAAAAAATGTTTTCATTATAAAAAAATCTGAGGATAAAAGTAAAAAAAAAAAAATTTTTTTAAAAATACCTGCATCTGAATCCTCTTTCTTTTCAGAACTAAATGCACTGGAACTAAAAAAATAAATGAATAATAAAATAATTCATTCTGAACTATCTGAAAATACAATACAAATATTACAATCAAAAAGGCATTCAGAATTATTATTGCAAAATATGACAGTGAAACAGTTAATGTTAAATATTTCAACACTTATAAATTTAAAAATTTTCATAATTCAAACCAATGAATTTACACTTACGCTTTTCGTTTCAAAGCACCAGCAAGTAAATTTTGTTGACTTTTTTTGGATGATCCAGAACTTGGAAGATTCAACGTACGCCTTAATTGTTGCAGTTTTGCTTCTTCTTCTTCTTCTGATAATGTAGAAACGGCACGTCTAATCATAATAAGAATATAAACAGATATATTAAAACAAAATAAAATATTTAATCTACATCCTCAAATTTAACCAAATAGATGTTTACAACAATAGAATTATGTACAATACATCTGTAAAAAAATTAGATTTTTAACACTTCATTAATTTCTCGTTTTTCAAATATCTCTCTGTAAGAACTTTTCAAATTACTTAATAAAGTAGTGAATAAGTGGCATAGAGAGATTAACAGGATTTTCCCTCTTAATATGATTGATATTTATCATAATGTCTGCATTTTATTCAAAAACTACATCAAAGTCAATATTTTTATAAAACATGTCTCAATCATTGTTTGATACAAGACACAAACTAGTGTTTTAGTTCAGGCTTATAAAGTATACAAATTTGTTTTTAATAAAAAAGGAAAAGGTTAAAAAGTAGTAAGAGTAAAACTAAGTAATGCTTTCACTGTAAGCTAATCAGATTATTTCACTTATAAAGGTTGGAATTAGGTTATGAAAAATCATAAAAAATGCAACTTTTTTTTTTATGAAGATAAGATTCTAAATTTTCTCTATTTTTTTTTAAAAAGCAAGCAAATGAAAATTATCTAATTAACCTAACAATGTCACACAATGGCATGATAGTTCAACAAGACCCCAAACTGAACATATTATTCGGTAGAGTATATTCTCTAATAGCACAGTGTTAAGAATTTTTCCTAGGATTAAATAATTTGTAGGTTCCAGATTTAAATCAATTTAAAGAAGTTTTGATATTTTTTTTTTTAAAAAAGAAAAAGCTTTTTTTTATAAAAGGAAAATATAAATAAGCATGTCAAAATAAATTCATAATTTTTTCAAGTTTCTTTATTTACTGTTTTGTAATTTTATCAATATTTGCAAGGAAATAACTTCTCTCTGAACAGAAAATGAAAAGTGCATGAGTTGCAATGGAAAAATTAAATTAAAAATAAAAATGCTAATTTAAGACCTTTGCATATTACTGTAATAGTGAAAACATTACAAAAAATGTTAACATACAAGAATCTGTCAAGAGTTATAATCTATTACAATAACAATGCTATAAAAGAGTTATAGTGAAAACATTGCATTAATTGCAGCTGTCTGGTGAGAATTTGAGTGGAAGAACACAAAATGTGGACTCATTGTAGTTAAAAAAAAGGAATAACTTCAATGCTGTTAGAAATCCAACAATGCATGCAATGAATTGTTAGAAAGCTCTAAACTTTATGGAAAATTTCTTACAGAATATTTTACACTTGCTCTTGAATGATACATCTGCAAGATTCTCAATAAAACATTGGAAATTTGAATAAGTTTAATTCTCATGTAATTTTTTTCTTCTTATCTGTATTTTTAATAGTATAAAAACAACAAAATTTTAGATTGATTGAATTATTGTTTATTAATATCACACTTTATTAACAACACAAGGTTTACTGACGATGAACCTTGGTCAAGTAATGAAGAGGGCACTTGGTCAAGTAACGAAGCATTAATGCCCCACTATCTAAACTTCCATAAAACCTTATGCATAATTTTTATTGGGAGAGCCCCCCCCCCCCTCTGGTTTTTAAATTAAATATTTTTTTTTCAAAACTGGTTTTTAAAAATTGATAAACCCAAGTTGAAACCATCACCTTAGAAAATTGGTGCTTTTACAATAAAACCACCAAGAAAAAGACTAAAATAAATATTTTGAGTAGATTTTCAAAGGACACAGAGTATTTTGAAGTTATTTAAGACCTGAAAAGTAGGTTTTGTTAGATATTTTCTGTGATTTTTGTACTTCTATATATAAGCAAGCTTTATGAAAACTTAAAATTCAAAGCTTCTTAAGGTCAAAAAACCTTCATATCAAATGAACTCAAAATGTTTAATTTTGTAGTACTGTCAATTGTTTATTTCATGTAGAAGAGAAAGTTAAAAGCATGAAAAGGTATTATAAATAACTGATTTCACCATAAGACAACCATCTCAAAAGGTTAAATATCTGAATTGTGTGTAATAATGTTTATCTAAAAACTGGATAAAATTAATAATTATTCACTTGAATTGGTATACAACTTAAACTTACTATAATGTTTATTCTTAGAACCTACAAGGTAGATATCTCTAGTAGTACAATTCAGCTTTGTTTGATGGAAGTACCTTTGAGATATTTTTAGAAAATTGAAAGTAAATCAAATTTACATAAATTTGTTTCCAGTTATAAAGACAGAGACAAACCTAAATTCTTGTATTTCTTTCTTTTCTTCTTCCCATAATCTTGTTTCCATCTGCATTTTAGTCTGATCTACTAGCTCTAAAAAAGCAACTTCATCATCATCAAGTCCTTTGATTAAATTTTTCAAACGTCGACTTTCTTCAAGTTCAGTCTGCTTAAGATCTTTCTGCTCCTGCAAGCGTTCATAGAGAGATCTTGGGTCATATTCCTCTTCAGGTGCCTCTGTAAAATTATTTAAGATTTTTATATAATAAAAAAGTAAAATTTTTATTTTTAAATAATTAATTATGTAACCAAGAAGTTGGATAATTCTGTATTCAAGACTCGCAATAAGCTTGAAAAAATTAGTTTTAAAAAAAGGTTTCATAATTTTCCAAATGAAATATGAAATTTATTTAAAAACTTAAAACATTTTAATCACTCTTAAATCAATGCTCAATAAATACTTTTATGTTTAATTAATTTATTTGGAAAGATTTTGTTTAGGTACATTTTTTTGGAAAAATTTGGTTTGGCTTCCTTTCTAGGAATTACAGCTGACAAATTCATATTAACAAAAGCTTATTTGCAAAAAGAAAAATGCAAGCCATGTTCCTTATTATTTTGCCTTTATAGAAAATAATATTGCTGATGAAATAAAATATTTTCTGCCTTTATCTGTTGCATAAAAAAAAAATCTCCAGATTTGTAAATCGACAGATATGAATATTTTATAGTATAAAATACTATTAATTTTGTTGATCTTGCTATTGATAGTTACAACACTTGTTATAGAATAACTAAATCAAATAAATGATAAATAAATTATATTGTTGACAAAAAAAGAGATTCTTATTTTAGAACAAATTAAAAAGAAGTATTCTAAAGGAGAAATGTTTTTTTTTTATTGCATTAAATGGCATTTTTAATTTTATACTCTTAGTGCAATTTTTTTTAGTGCAATGCTCATGAGTAATCCCTTTTCTTTGGTTTTACGTATTATATTTAATCACTTAGGATTAACTAAATATAAATATCTTAATTCTGCATTTGCTTTATTTCAGTTTCTTTGATTTATTTTTTGAAGAACATTTCACAGATACTTTTAGAAATTAACAAATTGTACCAAAATGGTAAGTAAATTTGAAGTAAAAAACTTTGAATAATTAGCGGAAAGCCTCAAGACAGTGGCGTAACGTACACCCCTGTATTGCAGGGGGGGGGACAAGGCTTCTAGGGGGCCCAAAGCCTGATTGATGCCATTTATGTAGATTTTCTCAAAATTCACTTTAGATTTTTTAAAATCCAAATTTAAGCGATTTTCCAATTGGTGATCTGATGTCATTCAAAACCAAAATTTTAAAATGCTTATTAGATATCTTTGATCCAATAACCAAATCAAAAAACCTTTTGTTTGATGTGCTGTAATCCCTGCGATGAGAGATACTTTTCTTTAGTGGGTTTTTTAAAGCTAAATTACTAACAAATAAAATAAAAGTCAGATGGAGAATTGGATATAATGCTAAGAAGATAAAAATATCATCACTGTTATGATTATAGTGTACTTTACTTTAGCTGTAGAGAGAAAAAAAGACATGATTTACTTTTTACTGAAGTTGCAGAGTAACTTATTGCAGCTTTAGTTCTCACCCCTCCCCTCATGTATTTCCTTTTCATTTAGCGAAGTCATAAATAACGTACATCTGTTACGCTTTTTTCACATTAAATAGTATTACGATACTTAGAAAAGCATGGAGAGCATTTTAAATGATTATTTGGTTTAGATTTATGAGTATTCAATCAAATAAAGCATGAGAAATGTTTCAAAAAATTGCTTTTAAAACAGACATCTCTATTTTTATATTCAATGCACTTATATATAGGGTGTGTTCCTTTACTATTAAAACATTTCCTTCTCACTTTCAATATTAGAACTGTTTTTTAATCGGAATTTAATATTCTGGTTCAAAAAATGGTATTTCGTTAATAAGACAAGAAACGTGGGCTTAAAATGAGTGGTATTAAAAAAGAGTATTTCTCAAAAACGAAAAATTAGAAAGGAAAAGGAGTATAATATTAATAGCAAATATGCACACAAAATTGGATAACTTTTAAATATCTGTAAGTACGTAAGCTTGTGCAAGTGCTAGCAATAGTAAAATAATACCTGATGAACAAATCATGGAAGTGAAAAATAATTCACAAGAAAATACACAGTCTTGGACACTTCAGCTAATAAGAATACTCTATCTAAAGAAAAGTAGTCGGAAGATGAAAACGAAGAAACAGACTTGAATAGAAGTGATTTTGTGCATTATATAAGTGCGCCCAGAGATACAGATTTAAGGGAACACCATTTTCTTTTAGTCTGTGTATTAGTAATAGTAATTGTGTGTGTATTTGTCTTAGAACGCAAAATGTATCAGTTTTTTATTTCTTTTTTCATTAAGTCATTTTTACGTCATTCAAAGAGCTCTCCTTATTAAGAGAGGCAGTATTTATGCTAGAATATAATTGAACTTTAGATCAAGCTCATTACGGGATTCAAAAAAGAAGAATAAGGTAAGCGATACCATTTTTCTTTCGTAAGAACTTAAAATCAAAAATTATTTTACAGTTTTTGTGTCTTTCTTAATGTATTGTTTTTATTTAAGTTAACAGGTAATCTTTCAACTGTTGTTAGATTTTCCATTTTAATATAAAAATGCTCTCTAAAGTTATACGTTATTTACTTTGTTTACTCAGACTCAGGTTGATTTTGTACTCAGTTATAAGTTAAATGTTTAAATATTTTTACATGATGTGTAAGGATACATTAAGTTTAGTTTTGCAATCTTTTGTAATATCTGGCTTGGGGCCCAAAACCTTACTTTGCAAGGTGGAGTTAGGAGTTATTTTCCATTACGCCAGTGCCTCAAGATGAAAATTAGCAGAATGTTCCAAGAGTATGTAGTATGGCTTTAATGAAAAAGCAACAAATAAAAAATAAGATCAAAGGGAAAGAAAACTGCTCCCAAAACCTCTCTATAGAAATGACATAATACAGTAGATTTGGTGTATGAAATTCTGGATGATAATGATGAATGAATATGGTACATTATAATGAAGAATTATAAATAGTACTTTGTAAAATCAAATTTTAAAATGTAATATTATGTAACCTTTTTCAAATATATGAAGATATGACAATTTTTTTTTCAATATAGTTTATAGTATAAAAAGAAGGTACTTTTGTATTAGCCTCACAACAGCAAAATTTGTGCCTCGCAAATCGTACTTTGATATTAAAACAATAAAGATGCTTATGTATTTTATTGGAATAAAAATGATTTTTGTGGTGCAATTTTGGCTGCGGTGATGCTAAGATGTAAATACCATAAAGAGATACTTTATGATAATTTCATGTTAGGAATATGAAAAATCAAGTTTATTCATAAGTTAATCCATTATTTCAAATTGATTTTTTTTTTAAATCCCAAAGAATTTTTTTTTAATTTCTTAAATACTTAAAATGCAAAATTTTGAATTAGATCAAAATATATATAAATTTTGGAAACATGGTGGATCATTTACAAATAAGAAACAAATATTTTGAACATTGCAAAACTTTTATATAAAATCCTTCATTACATTATATAAAATGATTAAAACATGTATGGGTACTTAATGGTTATAGGGGCCCTGAAGCCAAACAGGTAAGAAACATGCCATATTCTGTTTTATCATTGTGTTTGTAACAAATGTATCTTCTTAGATATTGTCAATGTTTATATTGGCAACACCTTGAAAAAGTAGTTGTTAACCCATGGTCTCTAAAACCAATAATAGCTTATGAATGACTAAAATACTAATAAGAGATTGTTTTAAATAAAATTATAAGATTCAGTACTTCTGTGTTTTGCTGGTGCAAGCAGTAAAGTTCCTTCCATTTCCATTTTATTTCGAATGTTATCCATTTCCTATTTTTGTAAAGTTAAATTTTTCATAAAAAGTTTTAAAAAGTACCTACTTTTATTAAAAGTTAAATTTTACACAAAATCTTTCAATTTTTGCTCCTTCGGACTAAATGCTCTGTTTTTCTCAGTTTGCCTGGACTCAACTTTTAAAAACACACCTTGGCACAACATGAATATCTTTGCCAAGGGATGGGCTATTGTAGGAACTTATTGGGTGAATATGTTTCCTTCTGTTAATAATGATTAAATTCATAAATACAAATAATTACAATAATATTCACAGATATTTTAATGAAATGCTATCATTAATAAAATGTTATTTTATATGTTTATATGATCCAATTGGTGATGCTACTGTCTTTTAAATATGCACCACATCCAGCTTCCTATTATGACTTTGAATTTGCAAAATTTTCCTTTGGCAAAATTTGAAATTCACTAAAGAAGGATTTTATCAACTCTAAAAATGGTTCTGTTAAGTTTATATTCCCAGACAAAATTCACCATGAGGTGAAAAAAAATCACAAAATCTGTGACTAAATAGTTAAAATAAAACGAAAATCACCTTCTGGGTCATCATCTTTTCTAACTTTTTCCCATTCTTCTTGCCGTTTCTTTTTTATTTCTTCAATTTCGCTTTCAGTAATAAACTTTTTGCATTTCACAGTACTATCACTCATTTTTTGAATAGCTTAAATATTTTCTAATCTTATCAAGCTTTAATTTTTTAGAGGGTAAGAAACTGTGAAAGTAAAATAAATCCAATATTGTGAACGTTCAATAGCGCGATTTACGGGACATATCAAAATATAAACACATGAAAATCGACGATCGCTACAGTCACAGTTACAACGGAAGACAAGACAAAATAATATTTGTCCCTATATACAAAATTTAGGGTTGTTGTCTCAATGTCTGCAAACATCTTTTATAGATAGAGGAGGCGGGGCTACAGGAAGGAAACACAAGTTTGGTTGGTTAGTCATATATAGTTATATGTTCAGTATTTATAATTTTACAAAACAACACCTGCAAAACAACTTTGATTTCCTATTGCGTGGTGATTGTTGTAAATAAAAGTAGAGTACGAGTTATTTATATTAATATAACCGCATTAAAAGATCATTAATTATATCTAAAAAATTGATTTACTTTGTCCGAATCAAGTAAATAAAACTTTTTTAAATTCCATTTTGCGAAGTACTTTTTATTATAATGTTTAAAATGTGCCGTACTTTACAGAAAAGTTTATTGAATTTTACAGATTCCATCAAATTTATTTCACATCAATAATAGATTATTTATATATTTAAGTATAATTGTAAGCAGAAATTTATTATTGTCTGAAATTGCTATTGCGATGCATGAAAATATATTTAAAATGCTTTGTAAAGTAGCATGAAAAATTGTGTTAACTTGTGTAAATTGCAAACGATTTGGATTTATTTATTAAAGGGGAACATTTTTCATTAGATATATGCAGAAATCGTGTCCAATAGAGGAGCCTTTTTAAGCGTAAATGAATTATTGTGATAAATGGCAAATAATATATTAATTAATATTAATTTTGAAAGATGAAGTATGCCTTAAATGATTTGTATGCTTATGAATTAACTTCATTATAAGCTCGAACATTATTGCTTTAATGCAAAGCAATTTATGTGTAAATGTTTGCAAGTAAATGATTGCAAAGTACTAGAGGTCATTACCCTCATTTATAAATACATGAGTGAATAACTATTAAATTCTGTACTAGCTATTTTTTTTTTTTTGTAATTTAAATGTTTTTTAATTGTTCATTTTTTGAAAAAAACGAATTTATTTTTCTGAAAATATTTTGAAATTGTTAAGATAATTATTTTCAGTCATTTTTAAGTGAACATTTCATTCTTCTCTAATATAAATTTTTATCCAACTTAATGAATAAATAAGGCTTTTGTAATTTAAAGTAAATTTTGAAAACATTGTAAGATCTGTCTATTATATAAGAATATTGAAAATGCTGTTTTAAATATTATAGAATGAATGTATATAATTCATGCTTATATAATATAACGGTACTTATGTATTATCACAACAATCGCCAACGTTCAAGATAACTCACCAGGTTGGCAACCCCAATTTCGCATGTGTCATGTGCGCTGAATTAGCAATCATGTGCTTCGTTTCGTATATTATCACCACTAAGTTGCAATAATACGTAAGTACCAATATAACTAGTTATATTAGAATAACAATAAATTACTCCAAAAATAGAATATATGAACTAGAATGATTCTACTGATACATTCAAGTTTGGTCATAGTGTTTAAAAGTACTTAAGATTTTTTTTTATTGAAATTTTTTGTAGGAGAGAATTATTGTTTCTTCTCTTCCAAAATATTTTGAATATTTTTTATTGTTGAAGTTTTTTTATTGTTGTAATTACCTTTAAGTACAGTTGTAATATGTTTATTATATAATTTTGAGAAAATGGTTCACATTATATTAAGTTCCATGTAATTTTTTATTGTATTGTTAATCACATAGTTCTGTAAAGGTTCATGTTACTTTAAATAAAAAAAACTGCAATATATAAGTGAAAATTTTTTAAAAATATAATCAGTCAAAAGCTATTGTATTTATATCAAAGCTTTCAATTCTTTTATTATGCAACGTTCTTAATTTAAAAAGTTATGCTGTATATTTATAATTTTTGCTGGAGATGAGAGAGTATATCTCAAGTATGTATGCTAGATTGGTATATATGTAATTTTATGTAGAAATATGGCAATGAAGTACAGGTTAAAAATAAAATAGTCACAATGATACAATAGCAGATTTAGCTTAGGTCTAAGATTACTGGGTTGTATATATGTATGTGTAATTTTTAATATACTCTATTTAAGAAAAATATTATTTGAATTCTTAATATTAAAATAGATATTTAAATTTTGGAAACTAGAAGAAAAAAATGGGTGAATGCTGCAGTATTTATAAATATTACAGAGACTGCATGTATTTATATAAGTGTGTACACCAACATACTACAATGAGAAACGAAGTTGAAGTATATGTGTATTTATATAAACATATTGAATTATATTTTCTTACTGGAGAATATTAGTTTAAGACTGATTTAAAACTTATTGGTTTACAGGTTTTGCTGACTCTTTAAAAATGAATCTCAATATGGATGATATTGAACTTAGGAATATCGAACCTGATCAGCCTTTGATTCGATCTTTATCTCGATCAGAATCTTTTACTCAGCAGGTTTGTTTCAATTTATTGATTTGTCACAATAAAGAGAAAGCAATCGTAAAACTGGTCAGTTTTAAAATTTCATTCTAAGAAAAAATCTTAGTTTTTAAATATTTTTTGTTTTATTTTTTTAATCACTTGAAATATTTAAAAATTAAGTTTATCTCTTTTTAATATTTAAATTTTTATTAAATAGTAGAATTAAAAATCATTATGAATTTTATGATACATTTTAGATATTCTATACAGTATTTATTTTTATAATATTATTATTATAAAAAACTTTTTTTTTAAAGAAATTTTAAAGATTTTTAAATTGTCAGAATTTATTTAGCATTGATTTTCTCACAAAAAGATTAAAATTATAAATTTTATTATTTTAGAGTTGAAAATTTTTTGGAATACTTAGTTCACTTAAGGTATAAAAAAAGTTAGGATAAAAAGTTAAGAAGACCAGAGAAAAAGAAGCATTGAAATGAATACATATCTCACAGAGGATGAAACTAGGTTTTGTTTTATTGCAGGATGATGTTATTGATACCGAATATGGTGCTATTAATGTTGCTGTGCAAGGGGATCGAAATAAACCTGCAATTTTGACTTTCCATGATATTGGTTTGAATCGTAAGTTAAGAAAAAGATTTGTAGTTAATTTAGCTTCTGTATAATTATCATTCCTTGTATATTACATGCAATTTATGAATCAAACACAAATAATTGGGATGCAAGATTTACATAATATTTCAAAATTAAAACATCTTAATTTGGTTTTCTCTCTTATAATCAATTATACCTCTGATTCAGAGTTTTTGTTGTCTATCAAATACCTAATGATATTTAGTATATAAATTTATTTTCTCATATTTAATGTTATGTTATATGAAATTTGATGTTTGCATTGCTTAACAAAGGGTGAAAAAATTCTTGGCATGTTGCCAAATAAATGAAACATATTTCTGGAAGTTTCATGATTGTAACAAGAAAAAGGAAGCATGTGCTATTTAACTAACTCGTCATTCTTTATCACTTATTAAAAATTAAGAATGAAATGTACCTATTCTCATTTTCCATTACGCATTCCTTGTATGGGGGGAAAAACTAAAACAGTTTGTCAGTTAATTTATCGTAGTTAAACAATATTAATTTCCTTCTGTTGCTTTTTATGCATGTAAATGAATGAGCTCATTAAAAGGATTCTTTAAATGTACAAAACTGAATATAAAATGTAGGAACAAAAGTTCATGAAATGTAGTAGAAATATATTGCAAATACTTTAGGTGTATAATAGAAATTTTTTTTTTCTAATATTGAAATTTTGATAATTGTTTTAATTGAAAAGTGTGTTATTTGAAAATAAATAGAACTCAATGTTTTTCTTACTTGTAAATTAATGAATTCTTTTAGATATATCAAATTTTCAAGCTTTCTTCAATTTTATTGACATGCGAATTTTGATGCAGAGTTTTACAATCTATCATGTTAATGCTCCTGGGCAGTCTGAGGGTGCACCTAACTTGCCAGAAAAGTAAGGATAATTTTTAATTTCTCTTATAATTCTTGAAGTTATAGTAAAAGGTAACATTATGATGTACTTTTTCACTCAAAAACTATTTTTGGTATATCTTGAGAAAATCTCAAATGAAAAGAATTTGCAGTTTTTTATTACTTAACTGTCATATATTTTTTAAAAACTGCATATATAATCAAGTTTAGTTCCAAATATGTAAAATTTCTTCATTAAAAAAATTTTTTTTTAAATAATGCATCAGTTATTTAAGTTGCAAGACAGATCACAATTCAGGATCAAAGTACATCCATTTATTGATTTTTTTTTTAAAAAAAAACCTCTTTATTATTTTTGTCCCTCTGCCTTGCCTATGTTTGGACTTTCATCAAGAATTGGATAGTTGGATGCAATTAAATTAAACAATGTGGAGCAATCATTTAATGTGTATATATGAATTACATTACCAAAAACTTTGCATTTACTTATTGTTGAATGAAAATAGCATATAAATTATTGCAATATAAAAATGTAGTTATTTTTCTGTTGCATCCAAGCCATGTATCATACCATTTTACTTGTTTCTTTCTACAATGCTAGACTTTCATATTGTTAAAAGTTGAGTCAAACAGTGATGCATTGCTCCAAGAAAAATCAACGAAACAAAAAAGCTCTTTTAGTACTAATTCATTTTTCTTGAGTGAATATTAACATTGCACTGTTTAGCTACAGGAGGGCTTTTGGCGACGCACCTTGTAATTTTGAACCATGGTCAAGTGACGAGGACATCACCTGAGCTGGCACCCCCCTCTCCTAACTACTACACCACACCAACAGGAGGACATTTGAGCTCTTGACGGATTTAACGTGCATCTCTTCCCTACACGGCAGATCTTCAGTGGTAGCGGGCTCAAACTCATGACACACCAGCCGTGAGTCCGTTACCTTTACCACTAGGCTACTGTGGCCGATTTATTTTTCATATTTTGAAGATGTATAATTTTTAGCATAGTTGTCTTTCATCCATTTTCTTAACAATTTTTGTAAATTATACATACTGATTAATGCATTCAATTTTTTGTATTGGAAGAGGGATGAGGAAAATTTATTTTCCTTTTACCTATGTAATTAATGATGAATAAAAATAATTTATTGTTCCTTCACTTAATATTAATATTCCTTTTGTTTTCACAATAATTTATGCAAAATAAATTAGTGTAACATATTGTATAATGTATTTTAATTTCATGTATTCATTGGTGCATGAAAATGGATAGATTCGATGTAACTTTCTGATTACTTCAGAAATCTGTTTTAAATTCTAGCAATATAGCTTTGAAATAACTTATATTTTTCATTTCTTGAATAAGTCTGGATTACTTACATAAATATAAAAATTTATTATTTTTTAAACTTTTCTATTTTGTGAATGTCTATTAATTAAGTTGGTATTGCACAATAGAGCTGAACCAGGTAAAAACAGGATTTAATGCAAGGTTAATATGTAGGGGAACAAATTTCATGTAATGAAATGATTTATTGCATTTTGTTGCTGATACATTACAGAAATTGGTATAGTAAGGAGCATCTGAAATTAATAAATATAATTTTGATAAATTTAGACTTCAATCACACAAAATATCTTTAACAAATTTAGTATAAATATTTATTTATATGTATTCCTAAAATATTAAATAAAATATTTATAAAATTGCTGTTAAATAAAAATGCTTTTAAAATACATTTTGATATGCAATTTACAAAAAAAAAAGTTACATGGAATTATTTTTGTTTTATTTTCTTATGTGTCTTATAACAAATTTGAACTTTAAATAAGATGGCTTGTAAAAGAAATAAAGTTACTAATATTAGATTTTGAATAATTTTTTTTTTAAATTTTCAATTATGAAAAGAAAAGAAAAAATTTACCAGATGTGACTGTAATTGGTGAGATTAATGCACATTTTTTTAAGCAGAAACATTATTTGGATTCAGTTCTAGTAAACTATCTTTAAATAAAAATATTGTCTTGTAATCCTGTAAACCAAAATTCAATAATGACAGATTTTGAGTTTATTAAATAAGTCAGTGTAATCAATATATCTTTTAAGTTTGCATTTAAGTCTTCAATTTTAAAGAACAACTTTGGTTAGTTTTCTAACACTATTCCTTTTCAAATTGCCTATAAAAAAAAATTTTTAAAGAATCGATTATGACTGGAAAATATTTTATTCTTTGTTAGATGAAATGAGCTAATTTTTCATTTTTATTCAGAGCAAAATTGTGTTGCTTTTCTTCCATTTCTTTGAATTTTAAAATCAGATGTCATTTTTAGTTTGTCATCTATTTCCATTGCAGCTATTAAACATTTGAACTGAAACCTTTCTAAATGCCTTTTAAATGTGAATTTGCAATCGCAATATCTATATTAAATTTTTGAAATATCTGTTTGTGCAAGCTTAGTGATTGACTCAAAACTATCAATCTTGGATTACTCAGTGTGAAATGTACAATAATTGCAGAATACTGTTCAATTGTATGTAGTTTTAGAATAAGTGTAAAAACATTTTGATTTTGCAAAATCAATCGACAGTGCAGCGCTTTGTTGTGCTTGTATCATTTAAGGTGTCCAGTTACACAAGATCGGTGAAATTAAATAATTGTTATAGAACATTGCTAATCAACTAATAGAGCTGGTTAATCTTAATAAAATTATTTTTTTGATTATGTATATAAAAGGAACACTCAATTAATTAAATTTGTGTATTTGGTTATTCTTCAAGTTCTAATGGATACACATTTTTTTAAAAAAGATTGTAATATAAAGTGCAAAACAGCACATCTTCTATTAAAATTACTGGATTTGTAAAATATATTGCACAGTCTAAATACACACAGTTCACAATTCATTGCTGTTTAAAATTATGGAAAGTATATGAATCTTTAAATAGAGAACTGAAAAATTTCTATGTAAGTTTCATGTAATTCTTTAATTTTTCAGCTATGTTTATCCTACTATGGATGAGCTTGCTGAGACTTTAGTACCTGTGATGAAATTTTATGGGTGAGTTTTCTGTTATGCTTTTTTACTTTTATAAATTTATGTTAATGTATTAAATTTATATGATTTTGTTTGTAAATAATAGCTACCAAACGGTTTTATTGAATATGTGTTTGGCATATTCTTTAGTTCATAATTCTGCTTTAGTATGACATGAGCCATTTATATGACAAAGGAAAATTATTGGAATTGTTCTAATTTTTCTAACACAATTTTAATTTTTTTAATTTGATTTTTAATGGGCTATGGATTGGTGTTTTACCATTGCAGACCTAGTACATTCCTTGGAAGCTGGTATCTTTTTAACTATATAAGCGGATACCAATCACTGTAAGGATCTTTAATGTTCCATATAATCAAATGACATGGCCCCTGTTGATTTTCTGCATCATGGAAATCCACTGACTTGGGCTGGGGTCAAAACCACAACCTTGAATGCTGAAAGCCAGCGACAAATCAACCACATGACCTAGCCGGCTTGTTTAATAAATGTAAAATTGATTAGTTTTAATGGAACACCTAGTTTTAGCACTTTATAAAATCATCCCTGCCCAAAACTTACTGTGTAATAGAATGTTTTTTAAAAAATGCATTGACATAATGAACAGGTAATTTGTGTTAGGAGCTTTGAAGCTTTCAATACCTTTTTTTTTTACATATATGAATAACAGAAAATAAATCTAAATTGAAATGTAAAATTTTCTTTTTAGACTGAAACATTTTATTGGTCTTGGTGTGGGAGCTGGTGCTAATATTCTGTCACGTTTTGCTGTAAGTCTTTTTAAAATTTTAATTAAAATTAAATTTTACTGAGAGCTTAAAAGATTTCTTTTATATGATATAAATTTATTAGGGAAAATTTTAAAATAATGGTTATGAAATTGTATTATTTTAATTTGAAAATGTCTTGTAAAAAAAGTTGCTGACTTTGTTTAAATTTCTTCATTAATATTCTTATTTTGCATGTAGAATTCAAATAGTTTTTAAAGCAGTACTATTTGATAAAAAATTGATTTTCTATAAAAATTTCAATTGAGGTATTTATTTTACTCTGCAATAAGTTTTCTTTTCTTTTTTTGGTTCATAGCTTTTATCATTTCATTGTTCTTTCAAATATATATAATCTTTATTTTAAAAATAAAAGCTTAACATTTCCAATTTTAAAGTGGTTTTTTTTCCCATTTTCTTAAAACATATAAAATGGGATATTAATATGTATTAGAATCAGTACTTATTTCTGTTATAACATTTGGATTTAAGTATGCATTCAATAATACTTATTTTGAAAAATCTTATATTTTAGATCCTACTATAAATCCTTATTTAATTTTAGGAAAATAAAAGTTATAAATGTAGATGTGATGTTGAATGATGAAAGAAATTGTGTAAAAATAACAATTCTTATTAATGCTGGATAATTATTTACATTGTTAGTTTTTTTTTAAAAAAAAATACTAAATAATGTGAAATTTTGTATTTTAAACTTAAAGAATTGATATTTTTAATTGATTTCTCTTTTTTATGTATATGTGATTTTTTGATGATTATTTTCTTCTTATATATGTATATATACTATTCTTTTCAGCTGGCGCATCCTGATTGTGTAGATGGGTTATTTTTAGTTAATCCAACTTGCACAGTGTCTAGCTGGACTGAATGGGGTTATCAAAAGTTGAATGCCATGCATTTACGCTCTTCTGGCATGACAGCCTCAACTTTGGATTACTTGATGTGGCATCATTTTGGCAGGGTAATTGTTGAATTTTTAAAAATAATCAAAACTTTCTAGCATTAAAATATTTTTCAATCTTTAATCAACATCAACATCTTTTTTAAAAATATATGTCTGTTTTTTTATAGCTTCTGGAAGAACGTAGTCATGATCTGATTCAAATTTACAGACAGTACTTCAACACTGCTATCAATGCGTACAATCTGTCTCTCTTCATTGATTCATATGTAAGGTGAGATTGGGCATTCACATAATTTACCAAAAAAATATATTTAACAAGGAACAAAAGCAATATAAAAGTATTAAATAGGCTAAATTTATGTACAAACTACATTTATGTACAACTTATGCATGACATCAAGTCAGAACAACATAATTAATTATTGTAACAAAAAAATGTGCAGCAAGTTATGTGAAATTCTTATGCATACACTGTTGATATCTTGTGTTTTATGTTTGTCTCTTTATACTTATATATTTAATATTATCCTAGTATACATATTAGGCAGGAACAGTGGTGCACACAAGGGGGTGTCCTGGGGGTCCGGACATCTCCCAAAGCCCTTGAATTTTTTTCGATTAATGAAAATCCTAGATATATATATAACATAAAACTTAATTAAGTACTTGTAATTAACAATTTATTTTAACAATTAATGCTAATTATTAATTCAAAAATTTATTTTTTACTAACAAAATTGACAAAATCAGAAGAATTGATTGGTGTTGTCTTGAGGTATGTTACGAATTGGGGAAATTTTGACCATGGACTTCCCTTGAAAAATCGTTGTGTGCGCTACTGGGCAGGAAGTAATCTTAGTAATTTTATTTTATATAAATTTTGTTTTATTCTAGCATATTTGTTTTATTACGATAGTGTGCTAAGGTTTTTTTTTTGCAGTTACTTTTCATAAGCATATTAAGTTAAAAGTTTACACAGTTGTGTTTTTTTTTATTAATTCATTATAAAAAATAAATGTAAAAGACTTCTTACTGGATGATGTCTTACTATAAATTTTTTTAGTGTATTGATGAAATTGAGAAAAGGCTTGCATATTTTAGAAGTAATTATGTACAAACCTCATGACTTTTTGTTTAACTAATACTAAAGTTATCTCCTTAGTCAGAATTGATTTATTATTATCTGATGCAGTGTTACCTGTCCATAAATAATCTTCAACTTTGCATATTTGTAATTTTATTAATAAATCAAAGTAAATAAAAGAAAAGGTATATTCTGAAATTTTAACCCTTGATTGTAATTTGGTAATTTATGGGGGAATGCTTTAAAAAGATTCAGAAAATTTTTGTTTGATTTTTTTCCCCCTCTGTACAAATTATTACTTTTCAAAAATGAATGTTACTGTTGAAAATTGCTATAAAATGTGCCTAATGGAAATAATATAATTGAAAAAGGTAATACAATTTTTAGAAATTGATGGTTGATAAGCTTAAATTTGATTATCCTTTGGTAATTTTTTTTACTACTAAATAAATAATATTTGAGTTGTATAACTTTCTCTTAATATAATACTATAGCTCCCTCAAAAAATTTGATTGATGTAGCCTTTTTGTAATTATTTCTAAGTTAACTTCAACTTTTTTAATAATAAAATAATAAATTTTTTGGATTTAATCAGTGGTTTTATTGAGGATAAATACATTTTCTTCCAGCATTGTTTTTAAGCCTTTGAGTTCTGCTTCCTTTTGTGCTATCAAATTGATAACATTGCTGAAGGAATTGCTACACTTTATTGGACTCTGATTCCTTAGGGTGAAAAGTAGCAGATTTTAAATTTTGTGCCTTATGCATAAACAGTTTTTGAAAAAATTAACACCATGATGATGAATTTATTACTTTCCTGTAAGAATGGCATTTGTAACCATTTTTAGTACTTTAGGGATCTAATACTTCAAATAAAAAATTATACTTGATTGAAAATTAAATTCCACTTCAATTTATAAGTATTGAAACAAATTGAATATACAAAATAAGAATAATATTTTTATGCTACTATCACTCATGTAGCTAATTTTGAGTGGACCCTGTATCAAACTTCTTTGGGAATCCCATAACATTTTGCAATTTTTATTATACTTGTTAGGGACCTTGTTGTTTGGGGGCCCAATATCATTGATCCGGCTATAACTACGCCCCTGGTTCCTGTGTGGATTTCTTCAGTTTCTATTTTTATATTTACTTCTGCTAAAGTAAATGGTTCACATTTATTTTCTCCCATAAAAAATTGCATTACTATAATTTTTACAAATTCCTTTGTTAACTTTTATATATGTACCTGTTTATATATATATATATAAAAGCAGTCTGTTAAATACAGAATTATCAATGTCAGTTAACTACTCTGAAGATGTACGTGAAAAAAAGGATATTTAAGAATAAATAAAATACTTAGTAGTAAAAATAGTAAATACTTTCTTAACTGTGTGTGACATCATTGAACATTTGACCACATAATAAAATTATTAATTCAACAGATTTACATGTAATATAAAATAAAAGAAAAAAAGAACTGAAAATTTTACTTTGCTGGTTTTCTGTTTCTAAATGTTCTTGAAAATATAAGTTTTTATTCTATTGTTCCTACATTGTGATTTTGTTTTGAAAATTTTCATGATGAAAATTATTTCCCTTTAATTTTGTGAATTAAATAGAAATAATCATATATACTTTTTGTACAAATCAGTTTTAAAATCCATTCAAATAAAAAAAATATATTGCATTTCTATAAAAACTGGAATTATATTAAAAGCAAATTTCAAACAACTGTTATTTGAGTGATATTATCAGCTAAGTAGCTGATTAAAATGGTAAAAAAGAATTTAGTGTATTTAATTTTCTTTTGTTTTTTTAACTTGGTCACAATTCTGTAATTTTATAATTGTATTCAATGTCTAATAAAAGTTTTTATTTGTTATTAGACGCACAGACTTGGGAATTGTTAGAGAAATGGATCCAATTAAGAAGAAAACTGCTAAGAATTTCAAGTATGACACATTTTTTTCTGCATTCATTGACTTTAAAAATTCTTTTAAAGAAATTAATCTTCTTATATTTTGGTTTAATTGAGAATAATTTTTATAAATGAATGAGACATGCAAGATTATAAATAACAGTTGCCAAAAAAAGAGGACATTTAATTGACTCATTGTGTTGTTTTGAAGCCTGCTTATATATTCAGTTCAAAAATATTCAATATTTTGTTGTGTTGCTATTGTCAACTGTCTGACGTAGTCAGATCAAAACCCACAAAATTCATCATGGCGTCGGGCTGGATTGTACGCCTGTCATTAGTTGTAGCTTTGAGCACCATGAAGGGGATTTGGGTCGATTCCATCCCAATTTTGAGGGAGAACACCCTGGGAGTGGTCAGAGACCTCCCACCTCTCTTTCCCTTCCACCAACCTCATGAGAGGACTTGCATCTCAAAGGCTATTTAGAGTAGTCCCATGCTGCGAAGGCACTGTACATTTACAAATATCCATGCCTTCTCCGGGATTCAAACCTAAGCTCTACAGAACAGCAGTCAGCGTCGCTAACCACTTTACTGGATGGGCAACATATTCAATATTTTAAATTTAATGCATCATTTTGAAATCTTTTTCAACTTTCGTAATTAGAATCTTTAGGAAGCACATACACATTTATCTATAATCATTACACATTCAACTTAAAGCTTCCAATAATTTTTGCTTTAAATAATGTGAAGTTCATGAACTTAAAACATAAATATATAATATTTTGTTATATATTGTAGAGTTTTATAATTTTGGTGTGTAAATATATATTCTTTTAAGTTATATTTATGTTTGTCCTTACAGATCTCATATTTTGCTTCTTGCGGGAGACATGTCACCTCATTTAGAGGACTCAGTAACAATGAACAGTCGTCTTGATCCCACAAATTCTACTTGGATGAAGGTTTTTATGCTAAAAAGTTATATAATCTAATCTTGAGCGAAAAAGTTTTAAATCATTGTTATCTATTTTAATTTTTTAAAGAATGGGTTGCATCCCCCCCCCCCCCCGAAGAAGATATTTATCAATTTATATTTGTGAACTCTTTCAGATATTTAGAATATTTAGTGTAAAGAGAGAAAATGAATTAAGATGACTTAAACCAAAATATACATATTAAATTACAAAAAGGCATAAAAACAATTTTGAAAGCTAGTAAAAAAAATTTGTTATTGTCCATGTTTTAGTAGAATGAATCTTTTGATTTCTGTAGTAAATGCTATAAAATTGAATTTAGAAATGTTTAAATATCTTGCTTGTATATGTATTTTCATTATGGTTGTATTAGTGCAGTCTAGATTTGTGTGACTGTCTTATTATCTACCCAGCAAAATGAAGAAATAGACTATTAAGTTATTTACTCCCTTTTTAAGAAGGATTGTATTATATAAATCAGAAATCCCTACAATTGTTATATGTTGGGAATGAAAAGGACTGAATATTTATTTTAATCTACAAGGGTAGTTATGAAATAGCTGATATAAAGAACACAGTAAAACAAATAGTAAATTTTTATAGTGTTTAAGCATTATTATAATGTTGTAAGTTTTATTAAAATACTCTAACTTTGAAAATTATGCTCTAAAATTTGTATTGTGAGATGGGAACAACAAATAAACAATATCATGGATTTAATAATTTTCTAAAAAATTGAAAGCTCTTAATATTGATGCCGAATGAAAGTTGTAGTGAAAATCCTTGCATTATATTTGTGAAATATAATTTTTTATTTATGTTCAATTCCAGAAATTATTTTATAAAATTCTGTTCCATTAAAGGTTGCAATAAGATTTTTTATTGTTGTTGTTCAAAACATTATAGAAATTTTATTTAAAAAAATACCTTAAATTCATTAATCATGTGCTAAATTCTGCTAAAAAACATGATTTGTATGGAACTTTTCTAAAAAAATTGTTAAATAATATTATTTCGTTTAAGATAACAGAGGAAAGGAAATGGAAAAGTTAAATTAAGCATTATCTTAATTACAAAGACAACAATTACGAGATTCTTTATTAAAAAAATTTTAAATAACCCTCAGAATTAAGAACCTCTTGACATATAATGATGTCTGGGAGTTATTCATTTTATGTGGATTGTAAACTTTGACATCTCCGAGATATTAATAGCTGTTTTTGGCTGAACTGTCTGCTGAGAATTTTGTTTTGTATCAAATACTCTAGGTTCTCCTCTCTCTTTTCAATGATATCAGAAATATACTCTCATGGGGAAAGTTTGCATCGTATTATGTTTTATCTGTATGTCAAAGGGTTAAAATTACTGTTAATAATGCTCTATATAATTAAGTTTTGAGAGAAGCTGATGAAAATATTGTATCAAGGCAACAAAACATCCTTTGTTTGACAGACAAAGTGTATCAGTGAAAATTTAATAATCCTCAGTTATTTCATCATTTGAATGGAGGACTTACTCTGAAAGAAATAACTAGGGTTGAGATTAGCACTCAGGCAGCTTCAACTGCAGGAGGTTCTCATTTGATTACATTATTTTTACAATTAAAGTATTACACAAAAATTCTGTTTTAATAATTTTTTTAAACATTTCAAATTTTTACAAATATTTTAATGTATTTTCACTCCTTTATCCTAAGAAGTTAAACCAGTGAAACTTTTAATTGATTTGAGGCCTAATGTTCTTATTAATGCTTTCTTTATATCCTGTTTAGGATAGAAAAGTTGAATGGTGTGAGTAATTGTTCCTATCCTTAATATTATGTTATCCTATGATGCAATTTTCAGCTCGAGTAAAATGTATATCAAACACGATTTTGTATATAGAATTATAATTTTCAAAGAAAACTGAGCATTTTATTTTGACTGATTTTGGGCTATGTACTACTACTTTGATTGACTGATTTTTTTTATAGAAATTTTAATAAGTTTCATGCTTTTCTCATTTGGTTTATCTTAAGCATATAATCTTCTTAAGCTGGACAGCCAATTTCTGGTCAAAGCGGTCTCAGTCAGTCTGAACCATCTTGATCTGCTTATTGCTGTAGTTTTCCATCTGCTTAGGCCAATGTTTCACAAGCATTTTTTTTATATTGTCTAGCCATTTTGTACAGGTTCTGCCTCTTCTTCTCTTGTGTTTTGGTTTCAAAAACGTTGATTGGGTTGTTGTTATCATACCGGAATATGTGACCAAGTTGGGAAAAGCCTTAATTACTTAAATCAAATTTGGTTCTCTGTACTTTTGTAATTCAAAATTGTAGAGTATTCTCTAGACCTCATTTTCCTTCACTGCTCCAAAAATTCTTTTCAAAGGATCTGTTGTTGTTGTTGTGTTGCTACTTATACCACCTGTCTGACATAGTCAGATCAAGCCCCACGAAATTCATCATGGCAACGGGCTAGATCTGCGCCTGCCGTTAGCCTAAGCTTTGAGCCCCCATGAAGGGGACAATATGACTTTGCTCAGTACAACACGATAGATAGTGACACGGTTCAGACCCACTGATTTAACGAGCATGTTTTCCATGTGTACTCGGAGGATATTTGGTGGCATCGGGCATCGAACCCAGGCCTTCTGGTTTGGAGTCCGATGCTCTAACTACTAGCCTACCCACGGCAAAGCATCTAATCACATGAGATTACTAAATAAAATCTAAGTTGCATAGATTTAATGTAATTGAAAAATTAAGAAGCTTTTTACAAAAATGTTTATTACATAAATGCACATTAGGTTATGAAATCTTATGATACAAATCTTATGACTACAGATGGATTACCAACCAGTTGAAAGTCGATTTCTTTGTTTAGATTTAAGTACCAATGTTTCCTACATTGTTATAAAGATATTCCTTTTTGATATGTTTTAAATGTTAGGTTTTGCACCAGTTTACTTTTGTAATACATTATATTTAGATATTTTGTATAACTTTTCTTTTTAGGATCAAAATGATATTTGAATATAATTAAAGGTGCAAAAGGAGTTAGAAAGTAGCTTTAAGGTTATTTTCTAAAATCAAAATGGCTATTTAAGTCAAAATGTCAAAGTTATGTATGAATTTTGGCATTTTTATGTATATTGTGGCATTTTAAATTAGTTTTAAGTAATCCTGATTTATTTTAGCTTTCTGGTTGTGGTATGGTATTGGAAGAAGAACCAGCTAAAGTTAGTGAAGCTCTAAGATATTTCTTGCAAGGTCTTGGTTATGGTGAGATGAAGCTAAGATTCGTTTCTTTTTCCTGAACACCTGCTGTAATTTATGTGTATGAAAATTAAATATAACCAAATAGTATATTATTACTTGCATTATTTTTCAGCCTTGAACCAATATCGACGCAAATCTTCAGCAGCTTCATCACTTAGTTGCGAAGGTAATATCACGATCGCCTGTTGAAAAATTTCCTTCTTTTGTAAGTTTTCAGTCATTCTTGTCAATATAATTTCAGTTTGTTATTATTATTAAAACATTTTTTCTTAGTGTTATAGTTTGTGTAATTTGTGCTTCTAGTGCATGGAAATTAAAGTGGGTAATGTATGGTATCTAGACATAGTACTTTCACTTTTCCCTCTTTCATAAACTATGCATTTATTTACTTGTTCTTAAAACTTTTGTATATAATAAGATTTTAGAACAATTAAACTAGTTAGCAATGGGATATTAGGAACTTCTGATAGATATGAAACAAACTTTTCTTTAAAACATTAAAATTGTTCAGAACCATCTATAACTTGATTTCCTCTTTCATTTTAACACTTATTGTTAATTTTTCTAAAGTGTAATCTGTGTTTGTTGTATATTCTATAATATTCTATTAAGAATTTTATTAGAATTGGTGTAGAATCCAGTTATAGAACCCTTATGCTTCATTGCAGTTTTAGAAAGAGAAAAAATGCCTGTAGTTCATATTTTTGTTACTTTGATATGCAAATAATTATTAGATGCTAAAGTAATTTAATTTTTTTATGTTAGCAGTGTTTTATAATATAATTTTCTCACTATAATTTTTTTTACTACTTAGTAACTCCAGAGTGTTTAATAACTAAAAATATGTATGAAATCAAAAATTGTTAAAATCATATTATTTGATAATTGTTATAAAGCAACATATTTTTCATTTTAAAAAAATATCTAAAATTTTGATTTTAAAGTTTTTATTTCTAATGATATTCTAAATGAATTATGTAAAAAAAAAAAAATTTGCATAGGTTTTAATGTTTAAATGGAGATTTAAAATGAAATAAACATTTTCATTTTATTTTTAATTTGCCTTTTAAGGTTGTAACTGTTTTAGCCCTTTCATCAAGTATCATACTAAACTTTGTTTATAGAATCATTAAATACTAAAAAATAATCAGTTTAAACAATTAAATTTGCATTTTATTTTAAAGAAAAAATTTTTTACTTGTGTCAGCTTATGAATGTAAAACGTTTTATTTTTAATGTTAATTTATTTTATGTAAATTTGACATGTGATATGACTTAAAATTGGATGCGTCAAGGGATTATCTTAATGCAAGGAAACTGTGCAATCATATTTTGCTATAGAATGTGCAATTGATGAATTTTTTTTGGTCAATGTTTGATTAACTGAAGCTTCAGTGTGCAACACTGCAACAGCAAATCCAGATGGTATATAAAACTGAGGACATTCGAATGTTAAGGCATAACTTCTGTACAAATGTGGTTCCATTGAACCACATGGACTGGATCAATGCCTTACAAATGAATTTGCAAACAGTTTTAAACAGATGTCACCATTTGTGAAAAAATGTGCTATTACTTTAAAGGAAGCTAGATGGTCAAATTACAGGATCACTCTACATTTGGGTCAGAGCAATCCTACTTTTGACAATGAGAAATGGGTTGAATTATTTCTTAGTCATATCAGTAAGGAGAACACATATTCAGATTTCTAGAATGGTTTTAACCAATCAAGGATTTTCTGATCTGTGTGAAGTCAGTATAATGTTCTCTTCTGTTTGTTTTTGAATGCAATGGACAATAAATATTTTTAATTTTGGGACGCATTTTAAAACTTATTGAGCAACTCTGTATATTAACAAGATAGTGATTGATCCAGAGTGGTGACAGAACTTGAGAACAGAGTGATTGATCCAGAGTGGTGGGTGACAAAACTTGAGAACAGTGATTGATCCAGAGTGATGAAAGAACACGAGAACGGTGATTGATCCAGAGTGATGACAGAATGTGAGAACAGAGTGATTGATCCAGAGTGATGACAAAACATGAGAACAGAGTGATGACAGAACATGAGAACTGAGCGATTGTCTGATAAGATCTCTCTCTCTCTCACTCTTTTTGTTAAAAAATACTTTTGGCTTATCTTATTGTAAGGAAAAAGAAGGTAATATTTTTTTAAAAAATAGGATTGGCAAGGAATCATTCTTTGAAAAAAATATCACCCCCATACTTTTATTAGAAAAATATCAGCAACTTAAAGAATTCATAGAAATGTTTTTGATGTTACTTTTATTTTTTAATTAATTTTAATGACATGGAAAAAAATTCACCCAAAAAATTTTAGACTTTGTAAAGCGTTTATTGTTGCGTGATTTTTTTATAACAAAATAACATTGTAATTTTTGCATTTTGTAAACAAAACTTTAATAAAAAATTTTCTGTTTCAGGATTAAATACTAACACATCAAAATCCGCACATTCCAGGGGCAGCTCAGCAGCCAAATTAGAAGTGCACATTGTGGAAAATCCTATTAACAAACTTGATGTTCCTTGCTGATTACTCCACTCTTTTTGTTCAGTTAATTTACCAAAGGAACTGCCGTAACTCAATAGATTAGAACTGCTCTAAAAGAAAGCATTTATGCTCTTGAATCGAGTACAGAAATAGAAGGAATTTACATAAGCTTTTCTTCCACATATTTTTGGTTTCAGGTTAAAAAATAAAGTCTGTAAGCTTTCTAATATAAATATATATATATATATAAAAGATCTCTTCCCATTACAAATTTGTTTCTTAACTTCGAATTTTATTTTCTTAAACTTTGACTCAATAATCGAGTCATTTGTAAAAAATCTCTAAGCTTTACAGTTGTTCATTTATTATTTTATAATATATATTTTACCTTTTGAATGTAGCATTTAAAATTTTGCTTTTCTGCTTGCTTTACTTTTTTATATAATACAAATTTGTTGAATTTGTAGGAATTTTGTTCTGTTTATATGTCATTTATTGTACAACTGATTTATCTTGTCAAGTTTTTATGAAAAATAGTGTGGGGTTTTTGTTGTGAATATTGCATTTATAAAGTATGTAATAGTTTTATGTTTGAAAAATTTTAGATTAAAATTTGTTTTTATTTGTAAAATAGTTTAAAAGGGATATTTTAATTGTACAAATATTGCATCATTAGTTTTTTTCAATATTAAAAAATTGAATTTTTGAAATCCAAAGGTTGTAATTTATCATAGAAATTAATACCAAAAATTGCTTTTTTTAAAAAAAAAATAATAATTTAAGAATATTACAACAAAAAAATTTCATTTTATTAATTGTAAGGTGCTATTTTGATAATGTATGCTTGGAGATACTATTTTCTTACTGTTTGTTGAATATGCTATTACATATGTATTGTATTTCTTAATTTTGGAATTATTTGTTTGCTAGACAAAAATTTTCAAAATGATATAGATTCCATTACTTGTGTAATATCCTGTCAGTGTAAAATGTTAATGCCAATATATTTAGTAATGTAGATTTTATTATACTATTCTTGTGATAAAAAAAAAATAGTTATACACAGAAACTTAGCTACAGATTACCTGATATGTTGCTATCAACATATTTAAAAGTGGATTAGTAGATCTCTTGCTTGTACTCAATAGATGACATATGGCAATAACATTTTGGTCGACAGGATGAAATTAAAATGCCCTGGTTTTTCTTCCTTACCTTAACTAATGCTTTGTATAGTTTTATATAATTATCATATTTACAGTTGGCATTTTGTATCTATTCTGATTAAAAAGTACAATATATGTTTGTGTTTCTCTTCTCAGAAAGGGAGTTATGTGTGCTATTTCATGTTATGCTTTTATGAAATAGGGAAAATGATATAAATCCATATATGTAAAGTCTCTCCATTGAGTTTTAAACATTTCTAAAGTAAAAATTTTCAAATCTGGTTATCTTTATCATTTAATTTATATTGAATACATGACATTGGAAATGAAAATAGTCCACATCATTTTTTATGACAAAACTCATTACTGTTTCCTAAAAACTGCAGCTTATCTCCCCCCCCCCCCTTTTTCCCTTATAAAAATCTCAATTGCATTTAAAGATTATAAAGAAAGATGTTAAAATAAGATCTGTATGTTCAAATATTTTTATATGCCCTACATAGCATTTCTGTATTCTAAGTATCAAATACCATGTCAAAAGTGAAGTAATAAATTATATTTCATTAAAGCAGGGTTTTTTCCATCATTAATTCTGTGCACTGGATAGTATCTCTTTCAACTAAAGTTATCCCTACAACCAGAAATAATTGTTGAAAATGAGAGTAGTATGCCTTTGTTATTTTTCTGTTTTCATCGTATTTTCCATTTCTGTCTTCTCTAACCGACAGTGTTACGGATAAACAGAAATAACAACTTTCATGGAGACTTTTATTGGATATATCATAAATGTTAATTTGGTGTGATGTGTTGATTAATTTTATACTCAGATCTTGTTAGTGTAAATTTTGAGTTATATGTGATACATAATTTAATTTTTTAAAATTTCATGTGTAATTTAAAAAAATATTTCATTAAAAGATTTAATGAAGTCATATTTAGTTTTACAAAAATTAACTTGATTAGACATAAGCTTTTCATTTCTAAATATTTTTAAACTTCATCATTTTTCAGAGAAAAGAAATGCATAGCTAGTGTGTTTCATTTGAGGGATAATTATTTGTGTCTTTAAAAATATATAATTAAAATATTTCTTTATTTCTCAAATGTTAGAAAGTTGTGTGCCGATCCATTATTTGATTCTTAAAAATATTTGTATTTTTAAATTCAATTTTTTAAAAACAGCTCATTATTGATTTATGGAATTTATCATTGATTGTGCAATACTGTGGAGTAAGTTTTTCTCAGTTTTTAGAACCAATTATTTGCAAATATTTTGATAGAAGAATCTCACAGTAACCGGAGAATGGGCTGCATTATCCTGAAATGTGCAGAACACATTATTGTATTCATGAATTATTTCACACATTTATTTACTATGATAAGAATATGTAATTTATCTCCGCACATTTAGTCGATATTTATAGTAAAATCTAATGATACAAATGGTGACAGAATATGCACAATTAAATGCAATATGTGCACATGTATTGTTTCAATTCATGGTGGCCAATATATAAGGAAAACAATATAAATGCTTTACATCTGTTTTTAAATATGTTGCTGCAGTATTTATTGTGAAATGATAGTATATTGATATTTGTTGAAAGGAGGATTGGTATATTTGCTGTATGTAAACTTTGAATGCTTTACATTCTGTCTGTATTATTGTACTGTATTATTCTTTAATCTATGGAAATGTTACTCCTTTTAGCTTTAATGGATATAATTTATATAATAAATATTTAATTTAAAGACAAATTGTGAGTCTTGTATGTACAGTTGCCTCAATTTTTAAATCATGACATAAGGTCCTATACGAGTTTTTATTGTGTTTTATGAGAAATTTGATCACAACATAGTGAGTTATTCATATTTCCCTCCAGGGTTTCAAAGTGCTATTGCATGGGTGGGTGAACTTTTCTATTCCATGGGCTGCTTCTAATGTTTTTAAGGTGTTGCAGTCCACCCATTGGCGTAGGTGTAGTCATTCTGTATTAAAATTGTATGTTATATTTTCTTAACATTTGTTTTCGACATTGTACCCCTCTTTTAAAATATGACAAATTACTACAAGACAGTGGAGCGTGAACATATTCAATATACAGTAGAACGCCATTTATCAGAATCAATTGGGACCGGACATCGTTCGGATACGCAATTGTTCGGATAACCGAATGCGATCCATGCAGTATATGAAACTGGACACTATACGGATATTGAAAATCATCACATGCGGGAAACGTGCTTGAAGAAAAAGCAAAATAGATACAAAATGTTGCAATTTTACCTCTAATGTAGAAAATAATCCCTTTCCGCTGTACCATTGCACGCCTTGTTTTTTCGCTGCAAGGTCTCTGATTCTCTTGAGCAGCAGTAGTTGAGTAGCACAGCACTCTGATTGTTGCTCCTACTACTCCATAGCTGTCTCTAATGCAGTAAACGTGTTAGAGTTTGATGAACCCTTGCTACTTTCGTTGCTGTTGTTGTCTTCGTCTTCATCCGTTTCATCGTCGGCAGGGTCAGATTCTTGCACGGAAGTCACAATCTCGTCATCATTTAGCATTTGAAATCCGCGGTCTTCTGCATCGCATGCCATTCAGGTTTCTATATCAACAAAACTCAAAAGAGCACTTATACACCCCCTCACTTGGAAGCAAACTGACCTAATATTCCGCGCTGATGTTTACCAAATCACACAACTGAAAATTCCCCAAAAATTCCTTACTTTGATCACACAGTGATTGCCTTTTCCCCCTTCAAAACTGCAGTGAACGAGTTAAGAATAATCTTTTGCTTCTAAGGAAGATACATGTGTCGTCTTCACATTTATCGATTGTGAAAAGTCAATTCTCCATTCTAGTTGGCATAGGCGTTCCAAAAATATGTTTCATTTAGTATGCGTGTCTTGGGTCTTAGTAGAGGTGGTCACCCCAAAATGACTTGGCAGTCCACCGGTCGATCACGATCGACTTAATGCCCATCGCTGTGCTGTTGTAAGGAAACTAAAATGAATACTACAAAAAAGAACATTTGAAGACATTCAGAAGTAATTCAAGTTTTATTTAATTACTTTGCAGATTAGTTTCACAAGATACATCAATGCAATACCCCAGTTCCTGCTACACTCTAGTCAAGATAGTAATATCAAAGTTTTTGATTGCACTTGTTATCCTTTCATGCAGTTCTGCTGTATCTCATGGCAAACAAACTATGTATGAAAACTTGATCTTATGTAAAAGACCAAGAGTTTTTGAATAACACATGCTATTGATAACATTGATAGTACCATGCTGAGTGTGGCAGGAATTGAACTATTATATTGGTACTAGCTTCCATGGCCCGGCGTTGCACGGGCTTATACCAAGGGTATAACTTAATCCCCATGTTAATTTCCTCCTTTTATTCTAACGCCAACACTTTTGTGGGGTTTGACGCGTACGATGTGAGTGCATGACCCGTGAGTGCGTGTCATGGCTTTGTTTCTTAAAATTTTCCCTTCTCTTCACAAATTCTCGATCCTAGTACCACTGAAGACCCACCGTGTAGGGGAGGGATGCACGTAAAATAAATCGAGAGCTCAAACGTCCTCCGTTGGTGTGGTAGTTAGGAGAGGGGGGTGCCAGCTCAGGTGTCGTCCGCGTCACTTGACCATGGTTCAAAATTACGTGGACCGTCCCCAAAAGCCTCGTGTTGCTGAACAGTGGGACGTTAATATTCACTCAACTTCACAAATTCAGCACTTCCAATATTATTTTCCGAAATTACTTTGATTTCTTTGTTTCTTTCCTCTCCGCTTAGCCCGGCGTTGCACGGACTTTTACCGAGTGAATAACTTCACCCTCATGGAAATTTCGTGTTTCCCTCAGGCCGATAGCACTTGTGTGTGTGTGTATGCGCGCGATGTGAGTGATTTCTTTAACTATGTCATAAAAACTCCCTTTTTCAAAATTTGTTCTTTCGTTGGTGTGGTGTGGTGTGGTAATTCTTAAAGATGGGTGAATGCTCAGGTGTCGTCCTCGTCACTTGAGCATGGTTGAAAATGTCGAGGTCCGTCACCAAAAACCCTTGAATAGGCAAACAGTGCGAATTTAAAAATCACCCACTTCACTTTCCAATTCTTTCCTTTGCCTGAGTGAATTATGTCATCCCCATGGAAATTTCGTGTTTCCCTCAGCCGATAGTACTTGTGTGTGTGTATGCGCGCGATGTGAGTGATTTCTTTAACTATGTCATAAAAACTCCCTTTTCGAAATTTGTTCTTGCGTTGGTGTGGTGTGGTAATTATTAAAGATGGGTGAAAGCTCAGGTGTCGTCCTCGTCACTTGAGAATGGTTAAAAATTTCGAGGTCCGTCACCAAAAAATTCTCGAATAGGCAAACAGGGTGAATTTTAAAATCACCCACTCACTTCAACGATATTGATTCATATGAGAAAAAATCATAAAATATGCAAAACATCATTGTTTTGTAAAAAAAAAAGTTGTTTTTTTCCTATAAAATTCTTTAAAGAAATATAGTTTTTGGCATTTTATTTTTTTAATCATTGATTCTAAATGATCAATGACTTTTTTAAAAATCATTTTCATTTAAATGCATCGATATTTATTCATTTTAGAAGAAATCATAAAATAGGCAAAGTATTATTATTTTGGAAAAAAAATCCGAATCGTGACAAATAAATGATGTTTGGTATTTAATTTATTCAATCACTGATATTAAAAGAGCAAAGTATGAATCCTTTGAGTTCAGATGGTTTACTTATCATAGTTATAAGAAATCCTTATACGTAACGATTGAAAAATTTCGATTAATGATTTACAGAAAACAATTCTTTTTTACTTAAAATATGTATATTTAAAGCAACAAAGAAAACGTTCTGATATAATATATTACGAAAAACCAAGCATATTCATTATTTTAACAATTATTTTCTTAGAGCTTAAAATACAAAGGGTTTGTGTGTATGTGTGGTATTTTCATTTGCCAATGAATCGTTATATACTGGTAGCTAAAGTATAGTCCAGAAAACTATAATCT
>BMAO01001781.1:0-23535 GCA_019973975.1 Trichonephila clavata | reverse complement strand
TGTGTTATCAGCACGGTAATGGAGATTTCCAGCAAGATAACTGTACCTCTCACATGACTCGGTTGGCTACTGACTGTTTGGATGAGCATTCCTCTGACTTTTCTGTCATAAATTGGCCACACAGAATCCCAGGCTTAAATCCTATTGAGCATCTTTGGGATGTTTTGGAACAAGGCGTGATGGGACATCACACAGCACCAACGACCCTTACTGAATTATGGAGAGCCTTAGCCAATATTTGGCAAGTTATTCCCATGATCGTTTCCAGAAACTTGTAGCATCTATGCCTCGTCGTGTGGCAGCAACTATCAAGGCCAAAGAAGACCCAACTCGTTATTCGTATTCGTAGCCTAATTCAGTGTCACTTCAGTGTATATAAGTATAGATATGTAAATTCAACTTGTTTTAAGCAGCAAAAGTTACCAAATACTTTGATGAAGAGCTGTTAAGGCCGGATTACTGATGCGAAGGCTTCGTAAGACGCATTGTAATGCTCGTTATCTGGAGCCTTGAGAGGTCACTGTAGGTGTCAGGGCGTACACCCTATTTGGAAACCAGGCTAAGTGAAGGTATGGGAGTCTTTTGGAGAGTCTGTTGGAGTGTGTGGGTTTTTCCTTTTCGTGCCTCTTTAAAGGTGAAATATATCACGCTTTCAAAAGAGACACGGGAAGCAGAAAATTTTCTATTTAGACGTAAACAGGATAACATTTTAGCAATTGGCCTTGGATACCCCTTGTGCGGTGGACTTTAAAGCCGGAGTTTGGCATGGGAACTGTACCTGCCACTTCTCTGTGACGTGGATAGAGAGAGGTCAAAGGTCGACATTCCCTAGAACTTAAGCGTCAGTATTGTCCTGTTTTGGGTACTTTCCCACGTGAAACTACGTGACCATTCGGAAATTAGTTCCCAAACAGTAAATCGGCCCTTTAGTGGAGACGACAGAAACTTCAAAGTGAAACTGAAATGAAGGAATGATTACTTTGAAAATATTCAAACAACTGTGAATTCTATGTTAAATAATTAGAAAAATAAAATGAAGAAAAAAAGTGCGAATTTTGATAAATAAATATGTGATAACCTCTGGTTACCCCTTACTTCTGAACCCTCCTGTCTATCTGTAAATCCGGCTAGATGTGTAGGAGGAACTAAATAATCCACAGACATTATTCCAATCCAATTTGATTTATTAATTCTTATTAATGATTATGAAACAGTCACAACACAATTCTAATTAAGGTATATAAACAATGGTAGAGTGCAGAAGTGATTTACTCTAATGCGGAGATAATATTACAGAACCTCAACTGAATCTAAGACAGCTTAAATATGCTCATTTACAAATACGTCGCACACTAATAATCAGTCTTTACCTAATCAAGTTTACGATACCTGAATCCTTAATGCTTCGAATCCTTCACGGGAAACTTCAGGCACTTTCTTTAGCTTGATCAAATGACGATGGCTCCATGCTCTGTATTCTTTAATTCCACTGCTTTTCAATCTTCACTAACCACTTCTACTTGCACACATCAAACGTATCAACTTCAGCTTGTCAACAACCAAGTATCAACAGATCACTTGTTCCACTTTACTTCACTTAACTTGACCTCTTACTTCACTCTCTTTCAACTCGCGAAAACCGAATTTATATAATATTCCTCATTTACATAAATCAGATTTGGTTTCTCGATCAAGGTTGATTGAAATAATTACTTTGTTTTAAAGAAAAAAGATGAATTTAGTAGAAACGCGTATAGATCCGTCACAAATATATTCCAATACTATTCTTAAAATTTGTATACAGAAATAATTAATCTTAATTAAACGTGGTTGCTTGCAATGAAATCAAAAACACATGGAGCAAAGGATTAAAAATATGTGAATAATTCGTAAAGTTTATGAGCAAAGAATCCATTTGATATTTACATTGGACTTAGAAAAATTATGTATGTACTTTTTCAGAATTTTAAACAATATATCAATGAAAAATTTGATAATGTTTTATCCTTTTAATATATTGGCAAAAAAAATTTTTTTAATTTAACATGCCCTAAGTCTACTGAAATTAAATTGTTTCAAATCAGTTCTAAAAATGCCGAAATTACCCGTTTTTATGTGTTTTTGTAAAGCGATATAAATTATATGTCTAGGGTTTCAGGATTTCGATGAAAGGGTAAGCATTTTTACACAATACGGTAATTGAAAAAAGTTTATATATATGTTTCCTTTTTCAAAAATTATTCAATTCAAAGAAAATTAAATTATGAAAAATACTTTCCAAGACTGAAAATGATTTACAAAACATGCAACAGAGTTGCAAGTAAAAATTAATACAAAGTCTATTACACATTTAAATAAATTGTATGTAGAATAATTTTCAAATAAAATTTTTTCTATTCAAATGAAAAGAGGAAACTAATTTTGAATATGAGTTCATTTTTGAAGTTAAGTAATGAAATTTATTAAATTTTGAATTAAACATAACGGTAATGAAAATGAATTTCTTTGAAAATCGTTTTGATTCACCCGTTTTTAAGATTTAATCTTTATAATGCTCCTTTTGAATTTCAAATATAATTTAAACAAAATGAGAAAGTAAAAATTTCACATCTGGGTTATTGCTTTTATGATACTTAATAACTTATACTTAATGATGAAAGGGTGATACTTATTTAATTTGTTAAGCATATTGCTAATTCAATGTTTTGGAATATATACATTTTACTAATCTAATAAAAAAAAGAAACGAGTCTTACAGTAGTCGCATATGATGTGTAACATCTGACTTGTTATGATAAATATGCAATAGTTGCTTTAATCCTGAAAGAAATGAATCGGTTATGACTGGAAATAATTTTCTATTGAATAATTATATCTTCAACGAAAATTTTATTTAATTAACACAAGGAGTAATGCAGTTTTTTATCAAAAATATTTGTTATTGTTCAATTTGTGGAAGAGCGGAGACAATAGATTTATGAAAACTAAAGTATGACACATATACTTGTGATTTCAAAGTATTTAAAAATCGTTGAAAAACGGCGTCAATAACAGTACCACTGTTAGTTGTCGAAACATTTCGATTAGTGTCATTTCGAGCTTGAGTTCATCTTTCAGAAAAGCTATGAGCGGCTCAGCTTCTGGCAAACTGAAGTTAACGTTAAAATCCCCACTCAAAATCATGGAAAGCGAGTGATAGTTTTTTTTTTTTTTTTTTTTTTTAAGAGCAGAACCGCCTTCGGTATACGGTATAAGTACAAAATGCAGGAAATCTTTAATATTTTTAACTGTTTGATTCGGAGAAATGTATGCGACCACCAAAATGACAAGACTTGCTGATATGTGCGGTAGGCGGGCGTCTTAATTGCTACTACAGTTGGACCCCCAGACGAGGGTAGCGAAGAGACACCGTCAAGTGCGTGCTTAAAAATTAGAAATATTAGAGAAAATTAAAAATACCCGTTTACTTAATTAGTCTTTTTTAATCACAATTAAAAATATTATATTGACAGTGACAGGAATTAACCTCAAAGTATGAAAATGATAAGCACTTAAATATTTATTCAAATAATTCCATATTACTTACTCCTTTTTTTAAAGAATGATGAGCTATGTCAGACGCTTACCAGGAAATATAATTATTAATATATAGTTTACACATATATAAATATATCCTCATATTTCACACACAACGAGCCCTGAGACTTCGACAATTGAGCGTAAGAATCACAAGTTTATTCTAGATGAAGTCTAATAAGACTTGCTGGTATGTGCGGTAGGCGGGCGTTTTAATTGCTACTACAGTTGGACCCCCAGACGAGGGTAGCGAAGAGACACCTTCAAGGTCGCGTGGCAGGAGCGGACACTTTGAAACTCATTGTTGTTTGAGCGGACACATTTTCCCCTCCATCTTAGAACAGATTCGATTACCGAATTACAAGGATAAATACATGTTTGCCAATCAAATTTAATTACTTGTATTAAATTGGTAAGATGTTATAGTGCGAATACATTTTAAACATAGCGAAATGTAATAGAAATAAAAACTTTCAGAGAAATATTTAAAAATTAATAGTAAGTAATAATATAATGAAAGTATGAACGAATTTCAGGAATTTTGTGGAAAACTGTATTTTAGAGTCAAATAAATATTAGAACAGGTGCAATAGCCCTACAATTAATTAGTCTCATGAAAGGAAGTAAAAATAAATACTAGAAGTAAAATACGCAAGATGCAAGTAGATAAACGAAAAATAAATACAAGTAAATAAATACTAACTAACCTTGCATCTTGCGTATTTTATTCTGTATTTTTTTACTTCCTTTCATGAAACTAATTAATTGTAGGGCTATTGCACCTGTTCTAATATTTATTTGACTCTAAAATACAGTTTTCCACAAAATTCCTGGAATTCGTTCATACCTTTCATTATATTGTTACTTACTATTAATTTTTAAATATTTCTCTGAAAGTTTTTATTTCTATTACATTTCGCTATGTTTAAAATGTATTCGCACTATAACATCTTAACAATTTAATACAAGTAATTAAATTTGATTAGCAAAAATGTATTTATCCTTGTAATTCGGTAATCGAATCTGTTCTAAGAGGGGGGGGGGAATGTGTCCGCTCTAACCACGATGAGTTTCAAAGTGTCCGCTCAGCCCACGAAATGTTATGTGTCCGCTCCTGCCCTACCACCAAGCGCATGCTTAAAAATTAGAAATATTAGAGAAAATCAAAAATATCCTCGTACTTAATTAGTTTTTTTTAATCGAGAAATCTTTTTTAATCACAATTAAAAATATTATAATGACAGCGACAGGAATTAACCTCAAAGTATGAAAATGATAAGCACTTAAATATTTATTCAAATAATTCCATATTACTTACTCTTATTTTTTTTAAGAATGATGAGCTTTGTCAGACGCTTAACAAGAAATATAATTGTTAATATATAGTTTACACATATATAAATATATCCTCAGATTTCACACTCAACGAGCCCTGAGACTTTGACATTTGAGCGTAAGAATCACAAGTTTATTCTGGATGAAGTCTAATAAGACTTGCTGGTATGTGCGGTAGGCGGGCGTCTTAATTGCTACTAGAGTTGGACCCCGAGACGAGGCTAGCGAAGAGACACCCCAAGGCGCTGAATTGGTCAAATCAAACAGCGCACGCTTCCCCCTCCCCCACTTCCTGTTACGCATCTCTGTCCCTTTTCACGAAATCACTCCAACAAATATCCAGCAACCGAGAGTAAAGATGTTACACATCAAAACCAATAAGAAGGGGAAAACACAAAAGGGATTTTTCTTTTTATTGAAGGCCCATTCATTGATTCAATAAGCTCCTTTGGTATGGGGTATAAGACATATTTCTTAACCTTTGCCATAAAAAATAATAAAAAAATAGCCTAATAAAGTACTGTAAGTAATGTAAATTATAAATTAATTATATGTATTTTATTATTAAGAAAAAAAATGTTGTTCATCAATTTTTAAATATAGAATCGCACATACATATGTTGCATTATATATGTTATATAACATTTTCTTCGTGGAATTTATTTCACTTCTTTTAATAATAAACATTCGTTCTTTATTTTTTCTTTTTCATTTTGTATTTTAATATAATATTTATCTAGAAATTTATTCGATGAATAATTTATAATTTTGGTTTTCAATTTCATTGGAAAATTAAAGCTTCTTTTTATAGGTACCTTATATTGCTTTAGTTGAAAATATACCAATAATTGAAAGCGTACAAATTTCCTAAATTTTATAAAAGAAGATAGTAATCTTGAAATATATATATCATCATTTTCTTTTTTCATCAAAACCTGTATTCATCTCATGGAATTGTGGTTTTATAACTCGTTTTCTCTGTTACTTTGCATGAAATGTATCCTATAATAAAGATTACAATCTCAATTTTTTTCATATACATATGTATAGTAAAACTTGGCGTTATCCGCATGCATTGCTGGTTATTTCATGACACTGCTAGACAATGTTTTCCTTTTAAGTTATTGTTAATTTGATCCAATCAATAAAAGCTTTCGATTGTATTGTAAAACATTCTTATTGCTCTCACCTCTGGATTTAAATAGAAAAAAAAATGTATTCTAAAACATTAGTGTATTTATCATTTGTTTTCCTATATCCCACTTTTGTAATTGATTTCTGCAAACACCATTTTTTACTCCCCTCAAAAAGAGAAACATGCTTACCAAATTTCAAATATATATGTCTAATTGTTGAAAATGCCATTTTATAATCTATAACTCTACCGCAAATCAGCTTGGGCGTCGATATTCACACAACCCGCCCTTAGAGATTCTTTGCCCAAAAGAAGAAGCATGTTTTTTTTTTCAGTTCAAAAACGCGAATTTTTTTTTTATTTATAATACCCACAAAACCCATCTTAGGAATCAATTTTCAAAAAACCCGTTCTTATCAAATCTTTACTGAACAAAAGTTGCTCATAAAATTTCTAGCCTGTAAGTATAATAGTTTAAAAAGAACTCTTGCACCATCGTATTAAAAAAAATCGATTTTTCAATTTTCCGATCATCGATAATCAATCTATTTTTTTATCTATAATATAAGTATAACATGTCAAAAAAAAAACTCTTAGAGCACCATCACATTAAAAAAAATCGATTTTTCAATTTTTGATCTTCGATAATCAATACGATTTTTTTTTATCTATAATACCCTCAGAACCCATCTTAGGAGTCAAATCCCACAAAACCCGTTCTTGTTGGACCTCTACTGAACAAAAGTACATGCTTATCAAATTTCTGTTCTGTAAGTATAATAGGGTCAAAAAAAAAACTTTTAGGGCACCATCGCATTAAAAAAAATCAATTTTTCAATTTTAGTTTTTAAACAATGCACATTTTTCTGAATCTAAAAGTGTCTCATACTTATATGTTCGTTTATAAAATATTCTTATATGTATATATATATAGGTTTCCTTTGACACATTTTTTGAAAATATTTCCCCTTGTATTTAATGTATGTAAACCACTAATATTTGTATTTACTAGAAAGGAATAATAATATTTTTCTCTTTTAAATGTCAACTTTTTTTGAAATGCTAGTTTTACATAAAAAAAAGGAAAAAATTTGAGATTTTCAAAGTTTTAAAGTGTTATGAATTTTTCAGAGAAATCATACCATTATCTTATCAAAAAGCTATTTGATATTATTTTCTTCGTCGTTTTATATATGTATGGGAAATATTTCGTACATTCCAGAAATATTTTGATAACAGATGATACCTAAATGAAAATACGTTTGATAAAATTTTGATCATGTTCAGCAATAACAAAGGAAAGAAATTAATTTAAAATTACGTTTGTAATTCTAGAGAATGTCTAAAGCATTATTATGAGACTCATAAAAAAGGTAGTAAAATATTAAGCAATAATGTAAAATGTGAAATCATTACTCTCTATTTTTAGTTTTTTCACTTTTTCTCCAAAGCATAATTTTTTGTCATTAGGTACGCTTTAAAAAAAATATTGCATTATATGGTTCAATTTTTTATACTTCTAAACAGGATACCAGTGTTTATAGTGACTAATTTTTTTAAGTCTAAGTAGTACGTTGTTTTCTTTTTAAAAAAATAGTTTTATGTATGAAAAGGGAGAAAATATTTTCAAAATTACAAAGTTCTTTAATTTTTTTAAGGAAACTATTCTAATGTTTTATTAAAAAAATAGGTAAATTATATTTTTTGTATTGTTTAATATATATGCAAAAAATATTTTACATATAAGACGTACTTTTTTAAAAAATGGTACTTAAACGTAAGCATGTATTATGATAACTCAAAAATTAAATCCAACTTAAATTAAACGAGAAAAAAAGTTTTGAGAGTACTAAGAAATTACTTCTGTATTTCTGCATAATGATTAAAATGTCTTTATTTAGAATACTAAAAAATCTAAGGTATATTAGAAATTTTTAGAAACATATGTCTTATAAACAGAGTCTTAATTTTGGCATTTTACTCTTTCGAGCATGACCTGTGGTACACTTAATCCATAACAACACCGTAGCCTTCAGAAATACCTCTGGGGAGTTGATATCCACAAAACTCGATCATAGTAAGTCAATACTCAATAATAGAAACATGTTTACTGATATTCAAGTCTGTGGGTAGGATGGCACAAGAACGAAAAATTTTGTCCATAATGCCTCAGCATCCTCCCTCCTTTCCTTAGGAATCGATTTTCCCATGACTCGTTAGAGCATATCTACTCAACAAGAAAAACATGCCTGTAAAGATTTAAGTCTGTAGGGGTCTAATAGTTCCCGAGACTTGTGATGAGAGAATGCGAATGAATGAATCGCTTTTCTTCTTTATATCTGTAGATAGTATAGTATAAAGAAAAGCAAATCTAATTATGCAATTTATAAAAATTTTATGTTACTTTTCGGGTTTTCGGCGAAAATATTTAATTTATATCCAATTGCGAGAATTAAGGTTTTAGGAAATGTATTCACCAAATTCATAGAAACTTTTCTTTTCAATTAACTATCTATAACAAGTTCTAATAATATTTATTTTTGGAATTAATAAACTGCAGACTGCTAAGCCAACAGATACTAATTTACTTTCGTATTTTCCCCATTAACGCTCCAAGTGGTTTTCATTGACTAATAGGGGGGGGGGGACTTTATTTCTAGATACAATTTAACCAATAGGAATTTTAAAAAGGTCAGGAGTCCAATAATTATTTCAATGTGTTGAAAAACATCTTGCTGTAAAAAATGAGAAACTCTCTCGATAAAGATAATTAAATTTCAAAGTGCTTATATGGCTTAAAGAAATAGCAACTTTTTATTCCCCAAGAGGGAATTTCCACAATGTTTTTTTCTTTTACGCGCTAGGTGAAGATCGAGAAGTTCTATTTTCATCAAAATTCTTCACCATGCTGAAAAGTAGAATTTTAAGAAATATACAACTATGTGAGTGGTTTTCATGTGTGTATCTTTGTAAAATAGATATGTTAAGTAAAAAATCGTCTTGATCTCCAGTCATTTTTAAGTCCATAAGAGGACGGAAAGAGAATGAGTATTTCGCTTCAAATTTAGATTTTGAGGTGATGATTTAGAATCACAAGCCTTAGCATTGGTAGTATATTGAATAACTCTAGTTTGACATTAATAAGACAAAGTCAAGTAAGTGAAATTACATATAAAATTTCAGTAATGTTCAAGGAACTAATGAAACATCTTTGTGAATATGATATAAATTTATATTAATAAATTGCGATATAAATTACAATTGTTGTTGTTATTAAGCTTCTCTTTCAAGCATAATAACATAAATTATCACAAGCCCATGTTCTAAAAGAAATAATGGATTAACCTCCTCTAATTAAAAATAGAAGCTTAATATTTTGTAAGAGGTACTTAAATAGTTGTTTTAATCACTCTGATGTAGAAAAGTCCAATATTTTTTTTTTAAATTATAGAAGCTGGGAGGAATGTATCGGATGTGATACATCAGGAACAAGACACTACAATCAGAATTTTTTTCAGTAAAAAGAAAGATTGAAGTAATTAATTTAATCTTATTCTTTAATCACTCAATGCATACAATCCATAAATTTCACATTAAAATTAAGTTTTATTGGCGTTTTAGATACATAATAGTAGTAGTATTACAATAACATTATTTTTTATTTTCGTGAAATGCCTTGAAACCATTTCTAGTAGTTGTAAAGTATAGAAAAACCTTGCAGTCTGTTCATTGTACAGTTGTTAAGGCCGAGCACTTCTCATTCCTCAAATTGAACTCAAATCAGAATCATCGCGATTCATCAACTCTAAAATTTCATCTGGTGAGTCAAATATTTCACTAAAAAAATTATTAGATAAAAAAGATCCAGAAAAAAAATGGGTAAAAATGAAAAACAAACACCTTAACTAAAGATTTTAACTCAAGAAAAACTTCTATCAGTTTTCAAATCACTCCCAAAAAATATAACTAAAAATTTAAGCAAAATTGACTTGAAAAGTATGTTCATAAGTGATTGGGCCCCATTGTATCACAGGTGTTGCAAACAAATTTCACAAGTCAATATGCTTTAATATTTCCCTAAAAATTGCTTTTTTTTGCTGTTAACTAATAAAATGTACATATAGAAAGAAAAAACATATTTTAAAATAGTTTAATATGTGTATATAAGTAAGAAAAAAAAACTTACTTCGATGACGTGCACACATCTTATTTTGATTCAGAGACGCTACTAGAAATCGCTATGATGGACAGGTACTGTCTTGTATTGACTAAAGGAGGAAATTATATGAGGTGTTTCACTTTGTATCTCATGTAATGCAACCGGTCCCAAATTTGTTTTTACTGTTCAGCCTTCACAAAAAAATTACGAACCTTTTGTACCACATGTGATACAAGGGAACAGAGGTGGTTAAGCCTTTTGGTATTGGAGAAAATGTTTCAGTCATAGATGTATATGCAATTAATTAGAGGGTTTGAAGTTGGTTTGAGTTGTATTAAAGGAACAAAATTAAATAGTTTTAAATCACCTGTTTAAGTTTTTAATGTTTTAATTATATTAGTAGTTACCAATAGTAGAAAAAATTAACTCATCAGTCGATAATATGTCACAAATGTAAATTTTTATAAATACAATTACTACTGTAAGAGTGTCACGAAATACGAATTTTATTCATCCTTTTTGTGTTAAGGTTCTTTGTTAAAATAAAATGTGCCAACCTTTTCTTAACTAAATAAACAATTACTGTTACAGTACCTTCTAATTAATTTTACGAAGAGTAATTTCCTTAATTAACTGAGGACAAAATTGTTTACTTAGCAATAGTAATATCTGATCATATTAAATTACAAAAGTCAAAATTAAATATCCAGTTTATTTCATAATCCACTGAGAATCGATATCAGTATATATAAATCGATTTGTAACAGATATGTATGTCATTTTAGCTCTATAGGGAATATGAACCAAAATAACTTTTGTCGCTCTAATATAGATTATTTTCTTTTAACTTATTTTTGATAAAATCCGATTAAAAAAAGATCGATGTGTTAATTCTCAAAAGTCCTATGCATGTTTTGAATAGCAAAATTAATAATAATAACACGAAATTTACTAGACAAAATCCAGAAAGCCAAACAGAACTTGTACAGTCTATGGCTAATTGAATTAAAATTGATTAATCAAATTAATTAACCAAAACCTGCCAGCAGAGGGAATTTCCCCTCTAGGTTCAACTGAATGTCTCTGAGCCCCTTTTTGGCGATTGATGATTTTCTGTGTGATAAAAACCGAATAAAAATGATTATGACGTTTCAAGGCAGCGGTCGTCAACCTTTAGAATAGGTTCGGCAACCTATGGCACGCGTGCCACATGTGGCACGTGGTACAATTATCAGTGGCACTCTGCACAACTCTACAAATTTGTCAATTTTTGAGTGGATGGAAGCTGATAAATTTGAAATGAACCATATTTGACAAACATCTTTAGAATTGAGGACATTTACCGAATTCCAAAAAGAATCCAAAATAAATTTATAGCTACTTTGTAAATCATTTCTTAAGAGATTTAATTGTTTGAATAGAGAAAATTGTGCATGTATTCTGCTTTCCGCTTTTGGTTCTACATATCTATGCAAAAATCCTTTTCTCATATGAAAATATTTAGAGACAGCAACGAAGTACTTCACAACTGAATGTCCAAAATCGTGTCACACATTATGCACCTCATTATGCAATGTGGAAGTAGAGTGGTGCAAGCACTAGGTCCACATTAAAAATTTTATTTATCTTTTTATTTAATTATAATGATGGGAAATACTTATATTTTATGTTGTCTATTTATTTTAATAAATATGTTTAAAAGTACAAAATATATGTATGGTTTTAATTTTTTTGTATTAGCTGGGGAAAGTTTATTTTCATATTAATATCTTTATAAATGACGCAAAATTAATATAATAAAACTGTTAATATCTATATTATTGACCTCTATTCTCTTACTCTGTATGGATTATTGCGGAATCAAATTGTTTCATTTTGATTTTTTTGATTTTCATTTTTTGTCACATTTTCACTGTGTGGCACGCTGTATCTTATTGGTAGATTGGCTTGGCACACTACAGCTAAAAAGTTGTCGACACCCACTTTAGAACATCCTTAACCACTAAATGTGTATAATGTTACATATGGCCGACCACTATAACTGTATTGTCACTTATTTTCTTACGTCTCTTACTTACATTTTTTTTATCATTGAAAAGAAACTTCACGAAAAGCAAGAACAAACCAGTAACCCAAAGCAAAATCAATGAACTGAAGTGTTATACTGCTAATTTACCAGGGTTGCCTATTAACTTCCAAGTGTCCCTAGAAAAAGCGACTACAAAGTCGTTAAACTCAAAAGAAAATTTGTTGAAAGCAGTTGCTAAATTTTATTTTTTTTATTTTAATTGAAACAAATAATATACGTTTTGTTGCTCTTCATATTTTGAAACAATCTTCTCAAAAACATAAATAATGTCCCAATTTTTCTGTGGACCATTAAAACTACTTCATGGACCACCAGTTGGTGACCGCTGAACTAAAGGAACTTGTATTTTGTTAAGAGGACAACTAGAACAACTAGATATCTGAACAAGACTATGCTATCCGTAAACGAAATTGCTTTTTTCTGTTATTCAGCTATAAAATACGAGGTAGGATTGAAAAGTTCCCGGACTGAGTTTATAACTTTAAAAATTTTACCAATGAAATTGCTGAAACACATCTTCCTTTGAAATAAGACCCTTGAGGAACAACACGTTTATTCCATCGCTTGTGAAGGTCATCGAAACATTTCTGGAATTCTTTTTTAGCCCTGTCCCTTAATCCAGCCTGCGATGCACTTTCACTTTCATCTTCAGATTGGAATCGACGATCCGGAAAGCAACGTGCTAGTTCTGGAAATATTCTGATGTCACAAGAGTCTAATTTAGAGGAGTAAGGAGGATGTGCCAAAATAATTGTATTTGATTTTCACCCTGTCGTTGTTTGAAGCTTATTTTAACGTGCCGCCGCAGAAACATTTTCAATGTTTCCAACGTGTGAGAAGTCTGAGGGCGTCCAGAGCGCGCCGCGTCTTCAAAATTTTCCCTGCCTTCCCTAAAACGTCAATGCCATTTAAAAGCTAGCGTTTGTGATAATGTATCACTGATGTACATAGGATTCAACATTTCGTCAATATCGGTAGTATTCTATAAAATTTGATATCCATTCTCTACTCCTCAAATGCCATTTCTTTCAATCGCTGATTATTAAATGCATTCGCATACAAAATACGATGACCGGTAAGCCACTGACCACTCTATTTAGGAAAAATCACTTTTAGAAATGGAGAAGAACGCTGTAACAAAGAAACGTTATCGTAGTCGCTCTACTGCAAAAAAATGATAATGCTATAGGTTCAGTCCAGGAACTTGTGAATCATACCTCGAATGTTATATTAAGTGTTACTTGAGTGTAAATTGAAAATTTTCAGACCCTTTCATTTTATAGTTATCCCTTATGGTTTCACATAACCATCTAGAAAAAAAAACCTAAGATTCCTTTATTAATTGGAGAGTTTAAATATTTTCAATTTTATTCTACATACTGCTTTGATAGTACAGTCGACTCTCGCTGATTCAAACCTTCGATAATACGAACCTCTCACTAATTTGAAGTATATGCTCAGCCCCTAGAAAAGTTCTTGATATTTCGAACTAAAACAATATGTTTTGGTACACTCGATATTTCGAAGTAAAATCTGTGGCTGGCCTGACTACAACACGCAATAATTCGAAGTTATCTTATAAAATTCGCAACAATTCGAACACTCGCTATCGTGTTGAGTCTTGTAGCAAACAGGTTACAGCTTACATGTTTTGTGTTGTATTGTCTGCGTGTTTTCCATGCAACGTAGTTTCTTTGATTACCATCTGTCTGTCATCCTTTCTTTGTGTTTCTTGGTTCGTCAAGAAAAAAGACTCATTTATTGCTTTCCTTCTTCAAGTGGACCATAGACCGGCCACACTATCTTTCGTTCAACAGGTGGCCTTGGAAAGGAGGGAAAGTGTAGACGCGTAGGATCGTTTTTAATACATAAATGTATTCTTTTAATAAAGGACTTTTAACTTCTGTATAATATTTAAACAGTATAATATGTACTTTTTAAAAATACTGTTAAACAATTTTATACATATGTACATTTGTGGTTTTATTACATAGTTTCAAATTCAAATGTGTTAGAAAAAATTAGAGTTAAAAAATGTGTTAGAGTTTTTTCCTTTCCCTATGGATAATTCTATCTTTTGATATAACGAACTTTTTCATTGGTCCCTCCACCTTCGAATTATCTAGAGTCCACTGTATATACTTCCAGAGAAAGAAACAGACTTCAATACCATTTGTCCCAATTCCCGGTATAAAGCCCAGGCTTATTTTTAAATTTGCTCATAATTGCTTCCTTAGGAGACACTAAACACGGAATAAGTTTTAAATTTAAATGCAATAATGCTGTCTATAAAATTGATTCCTGAGAAAAGCAAACAATTCTCGAATAATCAAATTTCTAGAAATGGCCGAAAATACCCACTTAAAAGCATTCTTCCGAAAATTCCCGCCTAATGAGATTCATGGAACAAAATTAAAGCTGAACTCTGAATTCACTGAATTTAAGGTTGCAAAAGGTTATTCCGTTAACAACTGCCTTTAATCAATTCTCCTGTTAGTAACTCTTCCGCAGGCAAATTTAATTTAATGAAATTATTAAACCTTCATCTAGCTGGAAAGGTTATTGACAGAAACTCCGGCGTTTGCCAACTACAGCCTTCCACGCTCAAAATGCTGAAAAGGTTAATAGGATTTACCAGTGGTCTAAAAGTATTTCTTCGTTCCTGTGTCGAACCATATGACTAATTGATTTAAAGAAGCATTAAGACTTCCGCGTGGCTTAAAGATTCTGGTAAAGGTTATATTTATTAAATTCATCTTCATGATTTCTCATTTCTTACTGCTTATTCTCCTAAAGGCTATTTCAGAAAACTTTGCAATCAACAAACATTAAGTATAAATAAATTTAAATGCCAAACGAACTCAATAGTAAGTTTTGCATTTTGTACCGTCCTTTCCAACGTATAACACAAACTTTGAAAATATCTAACTTTTTATTATTGAGATATGTGCTATAAGATATATGCTATGCTTTATTATGAATCAAGTAACCAAAAGAAGAAACTTCATATTAACTCATTAATCCGTTTGAATTTCTAATTAATTATTCAATGTTGTTTATCGCAAAATCTATCTATATAAATAAATAAAATTGAAGTGTTTGTTTGTAATTTCAAATTAGCAGCGTTTTACTAAATGCATTTAAAGGCATATACGGTATTTATATCAAAAAATCAATTTTTAAAATTTTTGTCTGTCTGTCTGTCTGTCTGTCTGTCTGTCTGTCTGTTTGTTCCGGCTAATCTCGGAAACTTCTGGTCCGATTTTAAAAACTCTTTCACCAATGGAAAGCTACATTATCAGCGAGTAACATAGGCTATATTTTATTCCCATATTCCTACGGGAACGGGAACTATGCGGATAAAACGTTGACGTTGCTTACTCCCCGCCAAGTTGGCGCAAAACTATGCATTTGCTCAATAATGGAAATTTTAATAAATATTTTCTCACATTTGTAACAAATAACTGAAACATAGTATTATTTAGCATCTTCACAAAAAGCAATTTTTAAAGGTTTTTCATTAAACGTCTAACGTTTATTACGTTACGTTTGTTAAATGTCAAACTCAAACTTTGAGAAATATCGCAAGTTGGCTAAGAATTTAAATCCCAGATATTTTAATGCAAATTTCATCCCACTTTTTAAGGAGGAAAACGAAATAAAGTTTTAGCGAATTGCGTGCGCGTGATATTGAAAATTCTATGGTAATATTAACTGACAGTTTCATAAAAAGTTTTGATTACTTAAGTAGTTTTGATTAGTTTGAACTTTTTTAACCTAATTATACAATATTCATATTTTGCACAAAATTTTTCACTTATACTGAACCTAGATATTTTACATGGAGGTATTACTTGAAGATATACTATGGATGCATCCATACAATGTCACTCGCCGAATAAAATTAGGGAGCTTTACGCAATACTTATTTCATCTTCGGTCTTTCTAATCCTCAAACCTTTTGGAATAAGTACAAAGACTACATGGCGGAAGATATTTTGCCTTTCAATGAACAAATCTGCAACGAAACGCAATAAAGGTTTTCAGAATGGTTAGGAAGAAGCTACATGATTTTGGAATGATTAGCCCTAGACGTGTCGACGGAAATGGCTTCGATAATGAAATTACATGAGAATTAAACTACGATTTTATAGCATGCAGCATCAAGTAACAGAATTTACCCTTCAATTAACTCCAAAACAAAGTCACGTTTTTCAACAAGTGTTACGCAAAGTAGAATCCATCAGTGGTTCACTCTTTTTTCTCGAAGCCCCTGGAGGAACAGGAAAAACATTTTTGCTAAACTTATTACTAATGACCATCAGAAAAACCCAGAAAATAAAATCCAGAAGATAGCAGTTGCTATGGCTTCTTCTGGTACAGCCGCTATTTTACTGACCAAAGGCGCCACCGTTTTAAAGATTATCGCTTAATCTTGCATTTGAAGATTCACTCATCTGAAATTTCAGAAAAAATAGCTCTCAAGGCTGGATGCTTCCACAATGTAAGCTTTTAGTGTGGGATGAAAGTACGATGTCTCATAAGAAAGCTATAGAAGCGTTAAATGGGACTCTTCAGGATTTACGAGATAGTACAGATATTATAGGAGGAATAGTAGCTTTTTATTATATATTAATGGTGAATTCAAGCTTATGGGGAAAAGTTGAAAAATTCAGTCTGAAAACGAATATCCCACGGAGTTCTTAAATTCACTTGAAATTTCGGTTGTGTACCCTCACATAATCTTCAATTAAAACTAAATGTACAAGTTATGCAGAATATCGATGCTACTCGACTATGTAAAGGAATGAGGCTTTGGATCACAAAACTGATGCAGAATATACTTGGTTCCAATATTTGAACATATGTCATGAAAAGGGATAGTGTTATCATACCTCGAATTCCAAGTATCCCCACTGACCTACCGTTTCAATTCAAAACGAGTTCAATTTCCAGTTTTACTGTTGCTATTAACAAAGCTAATATTTCAGGTAGCAAGGGTGAATTTGGAAAAGCAATGTTTTTCCCATGGCCAACTATATGTAGCCTGATCGGTGTGTCCAATGCCCAAATCTTCACATATTAGCAACTGAAGGAAGAACATATAATGTGGTATACAGTAGCATCTTAGAAGAATATTCTGTTTTGAGCTCTTTTAAAGAGGAATTATATATAGTAGTAGGAATTATATAGAAGAGGAATTATATAGAAGAGGAATTATATAGGAATTAGTAGGTACTTTCGCGATTTTTAAAAATATTAATAGTTTAAGTTATTGAGAATTTTTGTTTTCAATTATTATAATAAATTACAAGTTTTCAATTTTTTTAAAACTAAGCTCAATTTTAGAATTTTTAAATTGTATTGGTTCCAGCCACACCAAGCAATAAAAAATATTACCATATTGTATTATTTACTTTCTAATGATAATGATTACGACTTTGACGACAACTCACAAAAGTATGTAATTAAACATCGTTTAAAATAACATTATTAAAATAATTTTTTGCTGTAAAAGATCTTGAAAAGTTTTGAGAAAAAATTCAAAACCTTCCGTGTACCATCGTTTTTTTAAAAATAATAATAGAAAATTCTGTCCTTTGATCATGTTAATTAATAAATAAAAGAATGTTTCTGAAGCTTTTCTAAAATGCTTAGTTGTTGAATAATTACATCGAAATTTAATTACCTGAATACTAACAATTTTTTCATTAGAATCACACTAGTTGTTTTTTTCCCCCAATTTTATTAGAATTGCGAATATTAAATCAAAAATTTATATTTCCGTTGATTTAATTTAATTTTTATTCTTTCAAAAAACATAAGAGAAAATTATTGTTTGCAAAAATCACACACTTACACATATTGAAATATATCTTCAAGCTTTGGATAATGATCATCTTTTATATTTTACAGGAACTCTCTTGGGTATATCTTGCACTTTTGGAAGCATAGCATCGTTTTTATTTCCTATTTTAGTTGGTATCATGACGAAAAATGTAAGTGTTAATTCTTTGTAGTGGACAGAGTTTTATTTCTAACTTTTTATTGTGAGAAATATTACAAATGCACTTTAGACTCTTACATAGAAATTATGAATCACCCTTAAATTTTTAATGTAAAGAGGCGTTATTAAAAATACCTTAACAACACGCCAAGACTACATGGAGGTTTTTTCTCAACTCCGACAGATTTATGAAATGAATCATTATAATGAACATTAAAATACATCCACATTCATTCTAGAGAAACTTTTGTTGTATAAATTTTCATTCTTTATTTTGCTTTTCCAAATACATTCTACTAAAATCAGCATACTCATTTAGGTTTGAAGTGTAAAATAGCATTTCCATACAAATAGTATTACATTTTTGAATTTAAAATGGCCGCTAAAAAGAAACCTTAACTAGTTATCGACTGTCTCGAAAGATGCGCGATGATATTTAATATTAAGAACTATTTTTAGTAGTACTTACGTGTTATATTGTTGACTATTTCCGCAAATCGAAAAGCGTCTCCAAATACTGCGATATGCAGCCTGTGTAGTAGAAAAATATTTCCAAATAAAACAATAAACTTGTCCGAGCATGCGAGAATATAATAACCATTTTTTAAAGTTGTATAGTTGCCGTGCGGATCAAACATAATAATATCGATTACGGCACATGCTCAAAAACAATAACATTGCTTATATAATTTGCTCTATTCTTCTTCCCTTATTATGGGATTTCAGGGAAGTTAATTTTGTCGCGAGAGCTGAATTATTAGCAATTTTCAAACCAATATAATTCTTTGAAATTAGAATTTATAATTCGATTCTTTTAGAAATTATTTACAAAGGAATAAGGCTTCATAAAAGTGCAAAATGTAATTATAATTAAAAAAATCTAAGCAATAAAAATAAGAAACATTTCTGTAATAAATATTAATTAAGTTTTATTTTAAAAAAAAACGCGCTATTTTCTAAAATAGTAGCATTTGATGTGTAAAACTTTATAGAATTGCAAAATGTATCATATTCTTTATTCCTATAAATGTATCTATTCTTTAATTTTAGTTTATATATCTATCTATCGTATTTCAAAATATTTGAAAAATATATTGAAATTTTAAAAAAAATTAAATATGTAAATTTTATTTTTCAAAAATATAATTTATTATTCTATTTATATAAAAATAGCTACAGTCTAATAAGGATATTTTAACTTTATAAATAAACTTATTGCTAGAAATTAGAGCTAATATTTTAGAAGATATGATGCGCCAAGTAAATTTAATTAATATTTCTTGCAGAAATGTTATTTCATATGCTTATAACTTTTAAAATTATGATTGCATTTAAACATTTTACACTTTTTCGAAACCTTTTCCTTTACAAATAATGTCTAAAAGAATCGAATTATTTAATTTTGACCTCAAAGAATTATATCTAATAGTAAATTGCTTATATTTTCAGCTCTCGAGAAAAAATTTGCACCCCTAAAACTCCTTAAATCGTGAAAAATTATTAAAATTTGAGATATATTTTCTTCGAGAGTGCAGTGAAGTATTTCCTAATGCTGTATAATACCTGAATACCCAAAATACTATTTAATTAAGCAAAACAAGAGACATGTGGATCAAGTGCTTGGATTCATACTTATGCGAATTTAGGTGGCGTGCCTTATATGGAGAAAGAGAAAACTTTCTTGTCGCGATTTCGAATGCAATTAGGTGTTTTGACCGCTTTTATAATGTTACACCTTTGGGTGTGTGAAAAACAGTCAACGATTCCAACTAATGGGCTAAATTCATGTGACGTCATAATCACAGAATAATGATAACCACATATTTCTAGCCAATCAGTTCAAAAACAATCATGCGTTTCCAACTAATCAGTTCATGCGCTTCGTTGTTGCCAACTTTTGCTCCTTGCAGAAACTCTCTCTTAAAAAGTACACATTTGTTGTTGTTGTTGCTTATGCCACCTGATTGACTGTAACATCAGATCAAGGGCCACGAAATTCATCGCGGCTGAGGGCTAGAATTTTACGCCTGTCGTTAGCCTAAACTTTGAGTCCCCAAGAAGGTGACAGTACGATTTTGCTCACACAACACGATAGATGGCGACACCATTCGGACCCACTGATTTAACAAGTATGTTCTCCGTTTGTACTCGGCGAGTATTTGGTGATGTCGGGCATCGAACCCAGGCCTACCAGTCTGGAGCCCGATGCTCTAACCACTAGGCTACCCACGGCCTTTGTTGACAATAAGAACACATTTGTTAACAATAATAACGTTCATAGTTGTACAAAATGCTTTTTATTTAAAACTTCATGCATAAAAAAAAAGGTTTCTTTCATAACATTTGAACATTTTTACCCAATTATGGAATTTGAAATTTCATTTAAGTTTTACAAGGAGAATAACAAGTACAAGTTAGTTTAATGTCTGTTTTGAATTCATTGGAGAACACATGTTTGTCTTGCCATACTTGAGCCGTCATAAATTGAGCCCATTGAACAGCACAAATTTACAAATGACAACACGAAAACAAATCGTCGTATATATACAAATAAATAATAAATAGATCGTTCAAAGTAATGAAAAAACGCACTCGTAATAAAAAGGCTTTACAGTGCTCCAGAAACGACTCTCTGGAACAATTCAACTTGAGGGAACTCTAACAGATAAGTCTGTCTTATATGTAGACAACGCAGAAGCAGATTCTGAACTCGACTGACTCACTTCTGAGCCTCCACCTGTTTATAGTTTCATTGAAAATTCCATAAGGGTCAGCTCCACAGTCTTTTTGATCATTTTTTGGCGGTATAATTTGTCTTTAAATCTGTCACTAAGGGTGATAAAGCCTCACTCAAAGCCCTGCTCACATCTTCTATGGTTGCCATAACTCTATTTCAAGTTAATGCGGGAAGCGAACTTTTCAGTAAAACCCATTCCCCCCCCCCCCACACCACACTAAGGAGATCGTTACAGCAGAGAAAGCAGCATATGTACGTGCTTCAATAGTGCAGTTATTCTAAGAACTCTCTTTTATTTTAAGTTTTTAAGTGCACGATGTTTTTTATTAAGTATATACATGCTCAATTCTTTTAAATCTTTATCGAATTACTTATTGACGTATTATTACGGAAGGAGAATGCGCAGGAATTATGCCTTACTTGGCAACATTTTTTAAAAAAAAAAATTGGCGATGTCTTTTGATTTTACGAAATTGGTCGAGAGTATAATGTGTAAATATTCTTTCTTTTAAATACAGTACTTATATAAACGCCTATTTTATTTAAATAAATCTCTTCTTTCTGCAGCAAACCTTGGAAGAATGGAACCAGATTTTCATCATTAGTATAGTACTCTCTATCACATCAGGAATAGTTTTTTGCTTTTTTGGTTCCGCCGAAGTTCAGGAATGGAATGAGCCTTCAACTAACGACGCTGATAACAACGATTCAAAGAACAACAACAACGAGAAAAATGAAAAAGGAGAGACATTAAAGTCAAAAGAGATGTCCAATCGTTCATAAAAATATTTGTTTTGTATATTTATATTCTTTTTTTAAAACTATTGTCGTTGTGTATTCTGAAAATCTGATTGTTAATCATTTGTTAATGCATCGTATTCGTCAAGCAAACTTACTTGTTGTTGTTTTGGAGCAAACATCGCAAAAAGTCCAAGTAACGCAGAATTTTAAATGTAACTATATGAGTTTAAAAGTCTTCAATGCTCAACCAATTGGCACACGAAGAAAGGGCAGGCCGAATCTTAGATGGATTGATGGCCTAGAAAAAGTTCTCCTAGTTTTGAGAACTAAGAGTTGGTGAATACCAGAAGGAAGAAGGATGGCTTTGAAAAGGCTTCTTGAGAAGGCCAAGGACCACCCTGGACTCTGAAACTACTGAGGAAGGAAGGAAGGTTGGAAAGATTTGGCAATAGAATGCATTTTAACTAGTTTCGTTATACTGAGAAATTTGTATTTGATGCAAGTGTCTGACTAGAAGGATATCTTAACTATTAAATGAAACAAGGATCACTTAGATTTTTTTCCGAATCTGACTGATTCGAATTTTTGTATTATATTAAAAAGACCTTTTTAATAAAAACATTTTATCTATTCCGTTTTTTATGAAATTTTTAAAAAATTTAAAAGCGGAGGACATGCAGTATTTGTTTTTCTCTAACTTTATTTTGGAAATTATAAATTATTTTTAATTTCAAGTAATCAAAGAGATTCTTAGGACTTAAGGCCTCTTCAAGGACTTAAATTTCTAAAATATTTAATTTAATATTTGTTTGATTTTACAGTTATTTCATATTATAACATCGACCTATTTGTCAAACACAAAGTCCTCGCCAAATTCCACAATATGCACAGCTAATAGTAAAAAATACATATCTTCCTTGTTTAGTATTTAATTCTTTTTCTAACATCATATTTTTAAGAAAAGACCCTTGAAAGTCCTACAAAAATTTAACAAATATGGAACTAATTTTATGACTTATCCGTTTTGGTGTGATTTTGAAATCCCTAAATAAATCTTCGTAGCCAGTAGCCGTTGTAGAATTGTTATGCTATCATCGCAACTCTCTCTTGGCGATAACTTATAATTATTTGATGTGCAAAATCTGTAGTGGAGAGAAATCAAATTAATTCCCTGTTGTTGGTGTTGTTGTTTCTAATCTCTCAGAGATCTAGCGGCAGCTAGATCAGATCCATGATACCGTGAACTCTAGCGAAGTCAAGCGCCAGTAGAGGACTTCATAAACATCCGCCAGAGTGAACCCCAAGCAATCCAGGATGTGATCGGGGGTGCTGGCTTCAGATTGCATTTTTTTGCACAGTGAAAGACTTTAAGTCCTGAGTCAAACGTCATGTTTTCTAGATGTTCCACTTATGAGTCTTGCGATAGCAGTTTGATCATTTCTTTCACCCCCAATTCTAACACTCTCCCCGGAATCTTCCTGCTGAACCAAGGATGGGCGGAGGGGTGAGTCAGTCTTGTCTGAGTGCCTTTTTCTCAAAAGAGAAATTTCTTTATATGTTAGTGTGTAGTCTCGGGTGAGAGGCTCAGAAAAACCTCTTTTAGCCAATATGTCTGCAGCATCGTTACCGTGGATGTTAACATGGGAGGGAATCCACTGAAAGTGGACTTTTCTTATCTTGGCTATATTTTTTAAATGGGCGATTAATTTGTATGCCCACGAAGTCGCATACATTGCTCCAGTCCTGTAGATAATGA
>BMAO01001780.1:0-68280 GCA_019973975.1 Trichonephila clavata | reverse complement strand
CGTCGATCGCGATCGACCGGTGGACCGCCAAAATATTTTATTAGTCAGTAATTATATGCGGAAAATTCAAGATTGGCTGATAGTACGCAGACTAAGCCTTCTACTGACTATAACAACAAAAACTAACTTTAGATCAAAATGTTTTATTTTTTTAATGTACTTTGAATTGTTTCATAATAAATGTATCATTTGATATAATTATATTTGGGGCTATTATATTATTGAGTTTGTAACTTGCTTTTTACTTTAAACGTAGTTTTAAAAGTGTTGTTCTTTTGTTTCATTTCTGTAGGTAAGTACATATTCCGTATTTATTATAATAATAACCTTTTTTTCCTTACCTCACCACACCTACGACATTGGGCAGTAGCTCACACAAGAATTTTTGAAGGGAATGGGGTCGAGGGTTGAAAGTCTACCAATCTCGTATCATACCCCAATAAATAATTAAAATTAATAAATAAAGAAAATTACTAATCAAATACTTAATTACATTTTACGTACTATATACATAAGACTATAATGAATCGGAAAAAAAATTGGTTATGAGAGAGGGTCCGGATCCGTAACCCTTCCCCCGCCCTTGTGTGCTCCACTGACATAGGGTGGACCGCAACTCCTTGAAAAATTTAGAAGTGGCCCACACCCTGGAAAAATCTGCCCACCCTGGTTTTAGGGGAATATTTTCTAATTAAGCCAAGTGTTTAAAGTACACCGCGTCCGAAAAATAATATAACTTTTTCTTTTATTATTTTCTAGGTACCCAGTGAGTAGAGAGTGATGAAAATTGGCCTGAAAGCTACTAAATACTTAAAAGTTTTGAAATATCCTCCTTTCCTGTGAGCACAAAATTGTCAACATGTGTCCACCAAACCACAGAAGACATTTTGTGCTGTGAAATACGCAAAAACAATGTCCGTTGTCACAGTTCAACGCAACTTTCGGCGACAAATTGGGGACAATCCACTGGACAAGAACTCAATTAAACGTTGGAATACACAACTAATTGAGACAGGTTGCCTATGCAAAGGCAAAAGCACAGGGTGTGGGGTCGATCCACTGGACAAGAACTCAATTAAACGTTGGAATACACAACTAATTGAGACAGGTTGCCTATGCAAAGGCAAAAGCACCGGGTGACCGCGTTCGGACTAACTTTTCGGGACACTGTGTAAGCAAAATTCATCTTAAACAGGTTAAATGTGTACTTTTTTTTACAAACCTTGAAAACACTCATTTCTTAAAAAGTAAATAAGTTTTAAAAGTTTACTTAAGTATAAAATGTTAAAAACTTTGCTTATTTATAGATAACATGACAGCCTAGTACTAAGACTCAAATAAAATCATTAAACCAATTAGTTAATTAAATTCTTTATCTATGTAATATCACATGAGACAAAAACATGAAATTCGTATAATATAATTCGTATATCTCCATGTTACTTTGACATGATCTTCAATTATGTAAAAATGGAATTTTTATTTTCCAATGGGCTGCGGGTCGGTGTTTTACCATTTCAGACCTAGTACATTCCCCGGGAACTGGAATCTCTTTAGTGTGGCACCCAATAGGCAGATACCAATCGGCGCAGGTAATTTTGACGCCCAGGTTTCTTCATAGAGGGAGGCACGTAAGCTCTGACGATGTGAACCTTTACTAGGATTTAATTTTGACGAGAGCACCCAAGCCAAACAGACACTCTGGCCGCTGTCAATTTTCTGCATCATGAAAATCTACTCACTTGGGCCGGGGTCGAACCCGCAACCTCAGGTACAGAAGGCCAACGACAAACCAACCACCCCACCCAGCAGGTTAATTTTATCAGGAATAATATATCGGCTGTCCAAAAAGTATGGCTACATTTTCAATTTTTAATTACAAATAAACAAAGATATTCCCTCTTACGATTTTTATGTTCCCTAAAGAAAATGCTAAAAAAATTTTTTTTTTCTATGTTTTATTGCACGATTTCAAAGTGAGCAACATTAGATGCGCTCAACACATCGAGTTCATACGAGTAACGTCATTTCAACTTTTGCTACCGCGGCTAGATTTTCTTTTTGACAATACGCTACAAATCGTCATAAATCTTTAAAGCCACTTTGTGACGAATCTATCCGTGACTATATTAACACCTTGCGGACTCTTCTGTGGAAAAATAATTTAATTCAACCAACTTTCGCCGATCAAAAAAGCGTGATTATGTAAATGAAGTATATTATATAAATTCTGTTTCCGCGAGTTTGTGAGTTGGCAAGTAGAAGTTAGCATAGAGTCTGCGAGTTAGTTTGTTAGTTGAAGATTGAAAGATAGTGGAATCAGTAAGAGGTCTTGGAGTTGTCCAGGAAAAAGATTACAGAGCGTGGATCCAACGACATTGATCAAGCCCGATAAAGATCACCTGCAAGTTTCCAGTGTAGGATCCGATGCATAAAAAGTTTAGGTATTGTAAGCTTGATTAATTAGAAGTTAGCTTATTAGTGTGTGACGTAGTCATATTTGAGCGTATTTAAGCTGTCTTAGATTCAGTTGAGGGTCCGTAGTAGTATCCCAGTGTTATAGAATCTCACCTCCGCGCTCTACTATTTAATCGCCTATCTTAATTAGATTGTTATTGTGTCCGATTGATATTTTGGTAACAATAAATTAATTAGATTTAAATCATGTCTGTTGATCATTCAGTTTCTCCCACACACCTAGCCGGGTTTACAGGTAGACAAGGGGTTTCAGAGTCAAGCAGGAACCGACAGGTATTACAACTTATAAATTGTGAATCTTGAAGGTGGACTTAGTTTATGGGAAGACCGAAATTTGCACTGTTCATGTGTGACAGATTTAAATTCGATAAACCATCTTGCAAGATGAGCTTGTTCTTGCTGTGAAGTCATTTTGAAATGAGAATTTTTCAAAACGTGGATGTTGCATCATCTAGTTTGTAGTTCATTAAACACAAACTTTAATCTTTTCTTCATGGGAACATAAGAAACCGTAAGCGAAAATCTTGATTTGTTTATTTTTTAAAAGTCTACACTATATATTACATTTAAAAATTTTCTCATCACTCTATACACAAGCATAAGTTGACGACAAAGAAAAGTCCGCCAGAATCCTCCACAACCCTATTATAAAGCATATTACAAAAAACTTTTCACTGAGAAAGTGATCAATGAGGTTTAAAAATTTGCTATCTAACATTCATCACCGCATTTAATCCAAAATCAAATCCTTTCATCCACTTTCGAAAACAAAACATTTCTTGAAGTAGATAAAACTAACAAAAACTTACAAAATTGATGATCTACATAATCCGATTTTATGAATTCCAAACATTTAAATCGATAGCATTCGATCTTGGCAATCCACAGCTCTGCATAATAAATAAGGATCAGTTCTGCTATGGTGCGTTTTTTGTCTCGTTCAGTTAAATCCAACCATGCGAAGCGAACGACGCATATAATGGAGGGATGTTCGCAGTTCATTCATTCGATTTTGCACCTCTTGGTTTACTAACACTTTCAAGGGCTAGCTTTTGATTGGCAACAGTACAGGGAGGGCAGGAAACGGTTCTTCAGTTGAATGAAACTTCCCTGCCATTTTGAAAGTAAAAAGAACAAAACAAAAATGTGTTTACAAACCAGAGCATTCTTTTGCGTGTTCTAGGGTACAATGATCATCAGGAATCAGGATATCCCGTCATTCTAAATATATAGCGCGTAGTATGAAACTAAAAACTGGCTTGATGATAACATTCTCAGAGAAAGCTTCGAAATAGATTTCGTTATTTGCATGATCTTTCGTTTTCGGAACAATTATTATGAGTATATTATCCATCAAGATAAAGCTCCAATTCAAAAAGTTTCATACTTGATTTCATTTCCTTTAGATAGAACACACACATATATCATATACAGGGGCATAGCTACCACCGCATCAACCGTATGAATGATACGAGGCCCCCCACATGTGTAACTGCAGTCCCACTAACAGGGTTTTCATATAAAAAAAGGGTCCCGAAAGAATTTTAATTCAGGGCCCCCGCAGAACTAGATACGCCAGTCATCATATACTAAACTGCAATAAATCTAACTTAGGACTAATCTAAAAATAGAAGTATAAAGGGGCAGTATTAGGAAAAGTAATATATCAGCAAACTCTTGAGCTTAAGAATTAAGACTGTAGAATTAAACAGTTTAAGGCTAGCCATCCTTCAATCTATATTTGCCTATATTACAGGGTTAAAAGAGAGAAATTAGTGTAAGAATAAAATAGCTTAAAAAAGACGAAATACATAATAAAATTAATCTTAATATCATAGAAAAATACCATATATATATATTACTTATACCACATATTCTGCTTGTATACAACATGTTCATGGATTAAAATGTTTTAAGTAGCCTTTTTGAGTTAATATCTAACGAGACCCACAAGACAAATTTATAAAAATTAAAACTGTTTATTTGAATGTGATTTTCCAACAAAAAACTTGAATTTGTTTTCTAATACACGATGCATGATTATAAAGTTTTTTTTTTTGTTATTTAGTTTTTTCTTCAATAAAAATACCATACTATCATTTTCAGAGATGACTGACCTCAGAACTCTTATTTCTAATACAAACACACCCATACTTATATTAATCTACTCAAAGAAATTAATGCATTGATATCCAGAATAATTTTTTGAACACCTAATTGAATTTCCAAAATTTAATTAAAATAAGGTTATTTTAATTAAATATATGTATTTCAAGCCACTTACATAAATAAGATTATTGTAGAACGAAAATAATAAGAAATAAGAAGCAGTAACAAGGAGCAACAAATAATTCATGTAGAAAAGACGATTCACGGAGAGAATAAGTAAAAAAAATAGATACATAAAGTATAATTTATAACTTATTTAATAAGCTAAGATCATGAGGACGTTACGCAATTAATCAAAGCGAAAAAACACCCATTTAATTAAATAGATTGAAAATGAATAATGAATCGTGATTTTATGGAGCTAATTTAATTTCGGATGCGATCATCAAATTAAAAGAAATCAATTAAAACCGATGTCTAGTAAGTGATAGTGGATCGTAAGCAAAGGAAAGTATAACCATTTTTTATGATCTGAATATGAAAGCTGGCATTAATGAGTGCATATTAATTAAAAATGAGTTCGAAGCAATCTGTAGTTCAATACTGCATCATTAATTTTTCAGATCTCACACTAAGAAAAATGCACAGACCAAAACAATTTTCTAGACAAATCTATCACTATTAAGGTTACAAAATGTAACAATATCATACAAGTCACGAACTTATTAAAACAAATTGCAGTGCGTAAGATGAACTGAGGTGAATTAATACCTCATTTCGATTTTGAGACATCAAGATGAAGAAACAGCTCATATGTATAAAAGCATTTTGATGATAATCTTCATACTGAATTAGACTATATTTAAAATGATTGATATGCGCTATTTAGCAATGGGCTGTGTCTGGTAAAGCTGGCTGGAAAAGAATAAGGTTTACTTTTGCGATGTATTACATTAATATGTATCGTATTCCCTCAAAAAGACCGACAGGACTCCTTATATCTTTATTAAGTTCTTAGGAATTTGTGTGTGACCGAATCAATGCTAATAATAAACGGCTCATACGAACTGAGTATTAAGCTCTCTCGCGCGGGATGTTTGTTTAATTTGTAGTTTCAGAATGAAAGCTATCCTCTCTTTTTACGGAAATCTAATGGGTTCAATTCAAGACGATCACGTGATAAATGCAGTCATGTGTATTCTCCATTGAACTCAAAACTGACATTAGAATTATACTTGTCCTACTTGTAAAATTTAGATAAAATTTCAAACCTAGTAATTATGTAAAGATGTTCTACTAAGATACGTCAAAAAGTTTTTCAATATTAAAAAAATTCTGTTATGTGAGCAATTTATAATCAATTGCATTTTTTTCCTGCATAATTCTTTCAAAGGGGTGTTATTATTGTTGATAAATACGAACTTTTTAAAAGAAAGAATCCTTAAAAATCAATAGTTGGCAACAACAAAATGCATGAATAGATTAACTTGAAACACGTGAATGCAATTATCACGTGACTATGATGTCACATCAATTTATGAACTGATTGGCTGGAAACATGTTATTACCGTTATGTGACTATGACGTCACATAATTTTAGTCCATTCCTTTCTTCAAATATATTTGAATCGAAGTTGATCTATATTGAAACTGAGTATACTACAGTTCATTTATTAAATTGCTTCAATATTTTTATTAGTCTTCGATGTATAATAAATAGAATTACATTTTTTTAGAAAATAAGGAAAAGACCCTTTGAATTATACAAATCACTGATCAAATTTTTAAAAAACTAGCTTTAATCGAAAATTATTCCTTGACTGCTTGAAATGTAACTGAATACATTATGCCCCCCCCCCCAAAGATAACAAAAAAACTCCTGTAAATGAATATTATAAATTTGATTATAAGAAAAGTGCGAATTTTATATATGATTTCTGTCCAACAAATTTGGTCAAAAACTTCGATATATAGCTGAGTTTCGAACTCATTCTGGCAATAACACTGCTACGCCCTTTAAAAATTCTGATAAAAATCCTTAAATTGTATTATTTAACTCAGAATTCACCCCCGAAATCTCGAAATAATATTTTGGCACTTATATCGTCACCTTCCCCAAATGTAAAAATGTCGCCAAATGCCGAGTACGCAGCCAATAGAGGGAAATTATTCCCACACATATACATCTTATTCGCGCGTACAATGACAGCATCCGACAACGGTTTTTGAATTAGAGAAATTGGTCGATGGTGTAATATTTAAGTACTTATTTTTACATAATACACAAATTTTTCAAAATACAATACACTTTTTAGAATAATTGTAGACAAAAATAAATTATTAAAAATATTCTGGGAAGACAGTTAAAACTTTAAAAATTCAGCAATTCTACAACGATCACGAGATTTTTGAATTTTTTTATTTATCAGTAACACATTTTTCTTTTAAGTTCTTGACATTCAAACGAAATGATTCAAGGACTTAAAAAGAAACTAAAATCCTTGAAGGTTTAAATTACTAATTTTATTACTAAATATTTTGATTCGATTAAAAATTTCACAAAAAACAAAAAAAAAAACAAGTTAATTATCAAGATACTGATGAAATCACTTCAATACGTTGTCGATTCGGATGACAGAATGTTGAAAAAGATCAACTCCCAGAGCTTGCAGCCACTCGTTTAAATTGATTAAATACGAAAAACATATAATAAAAATAAAATAATGTGTAATAAAATTATAATAAATTATTTATTATATTTAAAATTTCATTATATTTTTTACTGTAGAATTTATTTAAAATATTATGATTTATGCTCGGGGAACTGTTCTAAAGCACGTCAGCAAAAAAATAAATAAAATAATATTCTGTTCATCAATTCTGAAACACATTTTCCATATATCGTGGACTATCATGATGTATTATTCATTCTTGGGTATGTCAAGTGATTCATCAAAAAATAATTAAATCATTTTATAAAAATAAAATACTATGTCGCTTTTTAAATACGAGCCTAGGGAAATTACGTGTAATTTATAACGCGTTCTCAATCAGCTGTCATTATCGTGCACCGACGTCATAATTTAAAAATCGCCCTTGTAAAATGCTGATACTTAAATCTCTGATCGGAAGTTCCGAAACAGGCTCTCTATGTCATAGATTGAGTATGATAAATTGAGTGACTAAAATATTTTTCAATTATACAGAATATCAACTTTGATGGAGCACTATAAAAGGGAGGTACTCGAATTAGAGAAATGAGCACGTGGGAAAATACATTAGCTTTATAAAAGTACAAGCAATGTTTTAGGTAACGTTTAAAAAAATTTGAGAAAATTATGCTTTAAGATATATATTTAAGTAAAATTAATGATAGTAAATAGAATGAGAGAGGGGAGATAAAGCAGAAATAAAAGCAAGTCATTAAACATCAATGCGTCCATTTATGAGATTAGTTGCAAGAAGACGTGATTGGTTGGTTTCGATTAACATTGATTCCAGCGAACACCTCGCGATGATGTTAGTGATGAGGATGACACTTAAGCTGGTGTTTATTACACACCAATTAAGAGCTTAGAGGCTAAATTGAGTTTAAAAGGCAGAACTTTTTAAATCATGTGGTATTTTTTTGTAAAAAAAATAGGGACTTGAACTCGTGATTCATAGTCACTTTTTAGCTACTAGTTTACAGATATTTTTCTTAATCTTGAACTAATAAAACTATAAGGATAACACCGAAACTTTTAATTGTCACACCAAATCACGTAATGCTTTTAACTCCTTAATCGGTCAATATAATCATTCAAAATGATTTTTAAAAAATGCACATTTTTTAATCGCATTATAACAAAGTATGATAATTAATAGAATGAGAAACAAGAAGAATTTTATTTTGATTTTCAATATTTATTTTATAAGTATGGAACACCAAAAACCCCTATTTTTTTCTCCAATTCCTACTATTAGTTCACAATTTTCCTATATTTTGTTCAAATTTTCAATCGTCAATAAAATACATTTTAGCTGATTTAGCTCATTTGAGCTGAAATTTTTCGTATACGATTATTTTGGATGACAATATGGTAATTTAATTATAATTAATTAAAACTAATTATTCAAAGAATTACAGATACAGCCACGTTGGCAACATTTTTGGCGACTTGTGCCAAAACTTGAAAAGGTTTTTTCCCTCACATTTTAAAGTGCTCATTTGCACTGAAATTTTCTATGCACGTTTGTTTGGGGGTGACAATACGATCAATTAATTATAATTAATTAATTGACTGAGACTAATTATTTAAAAAATTACAGATACAGTCACAGTGGCTTCATTTTTAGCGACTTGGGTTAAAACTAAGATTTTTTTCTCTCACGTCTTAAAACATTCAGTTGAACTGAAATTTTATATACAGGATTGTTTTGGACGACACACAATGCAATTCTTTAATGATAATTAATAAAAATTAATTGCCACTTAATATTGTGAATCTCTAATATGTATATACATATTCATATTGAAATTATTTGATAAAAACTAAAATAAATTTTTCTTTGTTAACCTAAGTAGGAATTAACTAAACTTTTTCTTTTATAATACTTGTTATAAGTACACTTTGCTCACCATGAAGACTAATTCACATATCTGAAAAGAATCTCTCTCTCTCTTACTTACAAAAAATGTTCATGTTCCAGTGGACCCAAAGCTTGACTGACGCCAAGTACGTATTTGGACTTGGGTCCCAAACCTGAGTTTTAGGGGGGGGGGGCTAATATTCGTTACGCCACTGTCATGTCCATACCTTTTTCTTAAATGGTTGAGGATTTCGTGTGTGAGCATATATACACACATACACAATTTGAAGCATGGTGTAACTTCAGAAAAACGAAGCAAAAAAAAGAAATTTCTTAAAATATCAAATATAAGGTATAAAGATGTACCATACATTATTAATAATTTACTTATCGATAGGGGGGGAGGGGTTCCAGTTAAAAAAAGTCCCCCCCCCCATAAAAAATTATTCAAACCAAAGCAGAAAATACGAAGACTGGGGGACAATTCGAAACGCCAATAAAAGTACACCCAAAAAGATTTCAAAGTAAAATTTTCCTTCGCAAAATCCAAAAACAAAATAGCACCTGTCACCTAACATCCAATGATTGAGCTGAAAATAATGGTTTCTACCGCGTACACCTGCAGCCCCACTACAACTAACCTCCATTACAAGAAATTGAGTGTACAGCAAGCACTCTTTCTCACCGGACCGCTCTAAAAGAGATCATTTATAGAATTATAAAAGAACCAGGAAGAAAAAGAACCTGCCATCGCGTCCCCAAACACTCATAGCGGGGGTTCTGTTTTTTTATAATTTTTACCTCGGTTATTGACCTTGATGAGTTAGTGGGTTGATTTTTATATCGGAATTTCTTTTATTCACAGAGAATAATTGTATAAGCATAAAATGATGGGAGTTTTGCGAGGATTAAAAGTAATTTCAATGTGTTTGGGCGTTATTGCCTTTTTCATCCAAAACACACGAAAATATCATGCTGCATCTTAGATTTTTGCTCTATATTATCACATTTTAAAACGCACGGTATCTGCGTGCATATAAACACTATATCTAAAAAACCCTTCAAAAGTTTTTCATAATGATTGATAAATAAAAAGAGTATGATGAAATGACGAGGATGACACCCAGCACTAAAATCTCCTAATTAAAGAGCCTCAATAATTTTGAACCACGATCACGTGACGAGGATGGCACCTGAGCTGGCACCCTGCTCTCCTAACTTTCCCATCACGCCAAAGGGAGGATTTTGAGCCACGGCAGATTGAACGCGCATCATGGTGAATCTTCAGTGGCAACAGGGTTTGAACTTACACCACGAATTCGTAACTTGGCTAATGTGGTCATATCATCCCTGCAGTATTTCGAGCCTTGAATAAAGTAGGGACTTGAACCTACGATTCGACTGAAACAACACCATCGTGAGCTTGATGCCATCCCCACTTTGTTACAGCAACCTCTAGATTAATTTAGTTAAAATTGACACTCAGAAGCTAAATGAATGCTATTGGAGATGTATCACATATTTTTAACCTCGAACAATTACAAACGAACTTAGCTGATATGTTTCTCATCTCTAAGAAAAATTTAGGCTAAATTCTCATAAAACTATCCGAAGCTTCCCTTAAACGAGTATCTGATTTAAACACCGCCATACAAGAAACACGAGCATTCATTATTCTGATGCGCCGATCTCTCGATTATAACCACTTCTTAAAGATATTTATCCTTCCTCTACAAAAACCATAACCCTTTCGCAGTTCGTTCTAGAAGAAATTTGAATTAATATAGTGATATACTAAAAAAGGTTTACTTGAAATTGTTATCTATAACAGCTATTTCGAATCCATAAATGAACGATCAACCCTATGGAATTCCTGCTTTCCTCTTGGAACTTATACTGGTATTTACTAGACCACAATAAAAGAGGCCTTTGAAAGGGCAAAACTTAATGCAAGTTCTTGTTAAATTATATTTTCCCCTTAAAAAGTTTATTTTTTTTAAAATTCTGGAATCCAACAAAAGGATCTTTAAAATAGATACTTTCAAAAAACCGGAAGAAAAATATGTTTTCTTTGAGTTTAACATTTATATTATGAATTTAAAATGAATGCGATAGAAAAGATTTTTAAAAAGCAAGGAATCGCATCTGATGAAAAATTACAATTTAAAAATGCCATTTAATTGTTCTTTTATTAATTATATAAAAAAATAAATTTCTCCCAAAATACGCTAAAACATACTGAATGACTTTTTTAATGTTATTAAAAGAAGCCGTATAACATGTTTGAATACTTTTACCACACCAAAATACATCGTGTTACCGGCTATGATATAATACGAAAGAAACTGCGGTAAATAAAATAGCAAAGAAAGGAAAAAAGTAATAAATGAAACTCTGAAAACGAGTTTCCATCTGATACAACTGTCTATTTCTAATTTATACGCATGACTGAGATCTTAACGCCTTAGAATTCCAAAAATGCTAAACATGTTGAACAACTTTCCGGAACATCTAGAGCATTGCACTGTGTGTTTAACACAAACTATCTTTAATTAAAACAAATATTACATAGCCAAAAGGAAGTGGTTACTCCAAAAAAATACGATATTCTTGATCAATTTAAAATACAGATTACTCTAACGCATTGTAATGTACATTCGACCGCATTAATAGAATACCTTTTCGAAGCAGTTATTAACAAATATTTTTTTTATTAGTTCAAAATGTTCATTTAGCAAATTTCAAGGTATACATTAGAATTTTTTTCAGAAAAATCATTCAAAGAGTCTTAAAGATAAAATAAATGGTTGAGGTTTTTTTTTCTTCTTATTCTGCTGAAGGTTTTTCGACATAAGCTCAATTTCAAGGGTGTCACCAGCACATACACCCAAATATTTTTTTACATGATTTTGAAATAACAAGGTACACGAAGTTGACAAATTTTTTTTGTTCTAGCACGAATTCCAAAAAAAAAAACAAAAAAAAAAATTTGAGGATTGAGCACATCTATTGATGATAGCATTTTTGATCCTGTTCGTAATAAACGTGCATGTTTATTATCAAGTAGTGACGATTAGTTGTCTGTTAATTTTTTTTAATTTTATTCCTAACATCAATTTGAACTTTTATATGTTATTTATACTTATAGGCTAAATTTTCATAGTACAATACTTTTAAATTTTTTGAAACAAAAATGAATTGTTTTTGTTTTATAAATATGTAACTTTGATTTTATTATTACTTTTTGCACGGTCTTTTAGGAAAATATTTAGATATTTTTCATCTTACACGATTTTTTTTTAAACTGTGGAACATATCCACAAATTGACCATATGTGTCATGTAATTTTTTTTACCCGATTTTTTTTTTTGCACGGATTTCTAAGGGACGAATGAACGTGTAAAAATTAAGTTGAGTGCATATATGAACTCTTTCACATTTGATCATTTACAATATCAAAACGGTACTTTCAGGCTACTTATTACTTCTTAAGGCAAATAAAAATCGGCATTCAGAACAATCAGACAGATGATGGGTTAGATAAGCAAGTTATTGAACATTCTACTAAAAAAGGTAAACTAAACGAAAAAATGCGGAAATTTTTTTCCAGTCACAAACACATTCGCGCACGTAACATTTGAAATTCAAAGACAGAAAGAGCTTAGAGGCAAGAGCGCACAAATTTGTAAAATTGTTCTAATGGCCGGTTCGGAAAAAGGCTACCGAAAAGAGAAGGAATCCAAAAATGCTGTAGGCACCAGCGATGTGTCTACACCCGGGAGCGAGCAATCATATTGCAACGTTATTCGTCCTTGAAGAATGCAAGTCGATGGACTCGCAACCTTTCCTAATGACAGCCAAAGAGTCTTGTCATCCCTATTCATGGTAAAGCTTCTCGAAAGCCTCTGGAGAAAGAATACGTTTTTTCTTTTCTTTCTTGCGCAATGCTGGCTAACTCTCTCTTAAAAGATTCTCGAGTCTCTTGATTTGTAAACCTCCTGACCTTGCTATGGCTTAACTAACAATATTTAAAATGGTAAAAAAAACTAGACGCGTGCGCTTTGCATATGTCTGTCTGGAAGAACGTTCGAAAATTCCTTTTCTTCTTTTCATGTCGCAAAATTCATGTCACAAATGAAATAAACGGTCAGTCGCTCTAGTGGTCTTCTAGAAACGTACCATTCGTTTATACACAAGTATATAATTATTTGTTCTTCATAAATATTGATATCAGCATTTTTCTCGCAAATTACGGCTGAAACTTCGAAGTAAATGAATAGGTGTCCAATTAATACAAAAAAAATATTGATATTGATAATTATAATTTTTTAAATAAATTAATTGTACTGAATTAACTGTACTCTCGATCCATTAAATGGGTGTTGCCGACCACGCTGAAAATGTTAACTACACAAACATGGACAGGGACGTCTTAAGGCATGGACCAACTGGGCCCGGGCCCAGGGCTTCGTCTCGTTCTCGACTCAGTCTTAACAGGATCATAATTCGAATGGTTTCAACTGTCAAATGTTATTTCCGGTTTTATTTTCCGAAAAACTGGGAATTTCGGACGATTTATCAACTGTTGAGCCTCGTCCCTGTATAGGCCTAGGCCTACCATTAGAAACCATCATTACTCATTCAATCAAAAGGCGGCAGTCGGTTGAGCTGGTTTGTGCTATTATAAATCATGCACATTAATTTGTTTCGTGTTATTGTTTGTACGAGTATTTGACAACGTATGTTATGGATTATCTATCTTTAAGGATCATAGATAGGGCCCTCCATTTGTGCTGGGCCCAGGGCCTCAAGAAGTCTTAAGACGTCCCTGAACACGGAAGCTATTAACACCAGACGACGAGGATGACGCTCGAGTTGATTTACGAGTATCAGCATTCATCACCCAGTTTTCAAATTGCGCACGTGATGCTGGTCGAAGTAAGCCGGTGGTCATGGTTTCGAACTCGTGGACAGCGTTGTCGAGTCATGTGTTCCAGTCTTAATGCCACTGAAAACTCGAATGAACTGAGTGAGGGACTGAAGTGTGTTAAATATGTCGTGGTCCAAAGTCTTCCCGTCGATTAGAAAATTAATAAATTATAGTTTTAAAAAACTAAAAAACACTCTTTTAGAGTTAATCGAACTAAGTAGTAACTTAATCTTTTAGTCGCCAAATCTGGGAATGGGATCTGAAATTAATCGCCAGATGCGGTATGGAATTTGAAAACGGGAGATTGTTAATCCTGATGATCCTGATCAGGACATTGGAACAAAATTAATAAATTATTGTAATGTCATCGGACCTGGACACGTGAGCAAAATTTCGAATTAATCTGACCTTTTTAAGTCGGCAAAAATTCAGTTCAAAAATTTCGTTACATACAAGTGAAGCTTATAAAAGGGTGCCACTCGGTTGTAGTCCTCATGACTTGACCACGCTTCAAAATTACGGGGTCTGTCTCTTGTAGCCTTTGTGTTGCTTTAGGTGTGGCATTAATAAACACTCACTCACTCGCACAACGTGATAATCGTGAATGATATCCTTATATGATCCTTCGATCCTTATATACTTCCACACTATCCCAGATAGGTCATTCTGAGAAATAATGTGCAGCAACCTTCATTATTATTCATGATAATCTTGTGTGTCAGGTTCATGCTCGAGTTAAGCATTATTATTATTAACGTTTCTTTTTGAAGCAACACAAGGGATATTGACGATCTACCACGTAATTTTGACCTTATGGTCAAATAACCCGAGCTAACGTCTGAGTTGACACCCCACTCTCCAACCTTCTAGACCACGCGTACGTGCGAATTTCGGGCTTCGACAGATTTAATGAGGTCAGCCTATCTATACAATGGATCTGGGGTCCGGATTTGAAATACGACAATTACATCAAAGCTGGCCGCGAATTCGTAATTACCTCACAATAAACAGAGCAATTTGGATATGAAGTTCAAAAATTCTCATTAGTGCTCTACCAGTTATCTAAGGTGAATTACAAAAAGATGACGAGGATGAAGGTAGTAAAACTAGTAGTAATAAGGAATGATACTCCTATTCCCACAAACGTTCTAGGTGAAATCAAATACTGAATCCGCGACATCGTGTTTGAAAAGCATCAGCATTTAACTTTGAAAATCAGGTTATGACGCGATAGGCTTGATTTATTAGAGTATCGTCGCTTTACAAATACACAACGAATTGTTGCAGTTAGATCTCTTAAAAGAATGTTATTTAGGGGGGGGGGGATTTCACGTTAAAAATTTTTCATTAAATTAATTATTGTAAAAATCAAGTATTTTTTTCAATGCATAGTAATTACTAGCGATATCAAAAAACGCATTTAGCTGATTTAGAATTTAATACATTATTTAATTTCCATAAAGAATGTACTCATTCTTACTCCAGAGGGACCATTCTTACACAGAGTGACTTATAAAGAATAATGATATCTAATGGGCAAATTCTATCAAAAGAGAACTTTTAATTCTTGAAGTACAGTTCTCCTCAATTACTCGGTCGCATTTTAGCCGCACCAGACTTTTTAAACCTAAAATTGTAATACAGTAATTAATATATTATAAATTTTTTAAAATATATATTTTTTTATTTTTTTAAAAAGAATTAATTGATATATCAATATTTTTAAAAATCTAACAAATAACTTATTTGATTATTCGAAATTTTGTTGTTATAAGATTATTTAAAAGAATGATTTTAATATTAAAGTTAAATTATTTTTATTCCATACTGCTCAAATAGATTATATACTTAATAGCTTATATAGAAAAGAAATTGGGAAATTATTTCTTAGGTATTTCTGCATTAACAATTACGTTTCAAAATAAAAAAGGTAAAAAAGTGGAAATAAATATATGTTTCTCGTAGATATAGAAAACAAATGTCACAATTTCTCAGTCACTTATAAAAAAATTCTAAGAGATTAAATACGAAAATATTCCAAGAGCTAAAATAAATTCTAAGTGTATTCTTTCTTTATAAAAAGAAGAGAATACAGCGAAAACTCGTTATGTAAAAATATTCTCACAAGACTCTGATATCTAAGTTACAGGAAAAAGCAAACAGCCAGAAATTAGGAAAAAATATGCAACCAGGTCAAGATTTTCGTCAAGTTATTTTTTAAAGCTTTTATTTTGTGTCAACATGTCAAGAGAGTTTTCTTAAGTATCCAGAATAAAATGTATTTTTCAACACGCTTCTCTTATACTTCTTTAGCGAATGCAAGAGAAATTTCCGATTTACGAGAGTCTTATAAAAATATCAAGAAAAATTTGTTCATACAGAGGTTCTTTTTTAAAGCTTCAGGCGTCATAGTCAAACAGGAAATAACAGTCATTTTTAATTGTCTTACATTATCTGAGAAGATTTTAAAAGAATCATAAAATGAATAACATATTAATATTAAACTAAAAATAGAGTTATTTTCAAGCTTCAACCATTTATTTTTAATTTCCTTTAATTCGCGCTATTTTACATCATTTCCTCCTACTTATTTCTACAGGATGCAATACTGGAAATTTAACGCTCAGAAATTAGATTTTAAAATCTCTCTCAGTAGCCAACACTCGCAACTCCTCATAAGTTGGAAATGATTTTAATGCACGACGTACTGTGAAGTAACACGAGTGCTAGTGGCGACAGAACCTACAATTTTGAACTACGGTCAAGTGAAGAGGACGACACATGATCAGTAGCCTACACTAGTAACTCCTCATGAGTAAGAAATGATTTTAATTTACCACGTACTGTGTAGTGACTGGAGAGCTAGTGGCGACGGAAACTACAATTATGAACTACGATCAAATGAAGAGCTCTGCAACCTCATCTCCAAACTTCCATACCACATCAAAGGGAGAATTTTAACCCTCGACGGATCTAACTTGCATCAGTCCATCTACACGAAATATCTTTAGTATCACAAGTTTTCTAATCCGCGAATTAACAACATCGGCAACGAGTTTGTGACCATGACCACTCAGTTTCTATTCCTCATGTGGAGTCATAATTGGTTTTGGTTTCAATAATATCGCAAAAGAATAGCACACGAAGGCTATTTACAACGGTTGATTTCTTGAACTATGTTTTGCAGTGAAAGGCCATTTGCGTCAAGTAAGACGTAAACAAAAGTCCATAAAAATAGTTATAGTTTACCTCATAATTCCGTGACACAGTTGCAGCCGTGGTCATTGCAGATATAACTTGTTGGTTGTTTATCAAAAGGCAGAAGATCTCGTAATTTTAAATCATGGCCAAGTAACGAAGACAACTGAACTCGGGCACTCCACATTTCCAAATAAATTTGTGTGCGGCGATGTTCAAGCGGAGCTTGAGTTCAGAATCCTGATTTTACAAAAAAAAAAAATCTATAATGATCTTTTACAAAAAGAAAGCTTCACAAAACGGGGATGATGTGCTTTTAATCTGTAGAAGTTCTAAGTTTTCACGTTTATATGATGCAGAAGTTTGGAGAATAGGATATCAATTTATGTGTCGTTTTCGTTATTTCATTGTGGTTTAAAATTTTAAGGGTCAACGCCAATATCTTTTCGCGTTACTTCTAAAATGTATATTAATCATCAATCTAAAACGGATCAGATAGCGAGGGTGACACTTCCCTTCTTAAAACTCCATACCGGTCTGAGTGAGTGAATATTTACGTGGCACTGTTCAGCTACTCGAGGGCTTTGGGCGAGGGACCTCGGCAATTTTGAATCATGGTAAAGTGATGAGGACGACACGTGATATGACACGCCCCTCCTCTAGCTACAACACCACACCAACGGGAGGACGTTTGAGCTCTCGACAGATTTAATGTGCATCGCTCCCCTACACGGCAGGTTTTCAGCGGTACTAGGCTCGAACTCATGACACACCGGCCACAAGTCCCTTACCTTGACCACTAGGCTACCGCGGCCACACACCAGTCTAAGACTTGGATGCTGAATTCCATTTAATGTACAGAAGCTCCATTACTTTGAACGAAAGGTTTTTAATGGAACTTTAAACTTCAACGTCCGCAACTATGACATTGATATTGGGAAGGAAGCAAGATTGGTATTTCCACGGAATCCTCGACTACACCATGAGACAACATAGTTACTATAACTCTTTTTACAGTTTTTTGGCCAAGAGGCTAAATGAGTTTGGATAAAGTACCTACAAGTATGCAAGAAACTTAAATCCATGCGAAAGAAGTGAATGAACTGTACAATATTTTAATAACCTCTTATGAATTAAAATTTTTATTATGCAGCTATTCACTAGGATGCAAAGTAATTACTATCCAATTTCACACGTAAAGAATGTACGTTGACCTATTCTCTAGAGGTATACTAAAATGAATAATAATATGATAATGAATGAATAATATGATCGAAACACAATAAAACACTAATTAAATTTCAAATGCCTTTTCAATCAAAAGGGCTCCAAACTAAATTTTCGAGTAGTTTGAAACTTGTGAGTATTGAAACAGAAGGAAAACTGTTGACTTTGTTTTCACAACAGCCTTAACGTAATTCTCGAAAGAAAGCTTAAGGCACTATGCATACCAGGAGACGCGAGATAAAAATATTTAAAAAAAAAGCTTTTTAAAAAAAATTAATCTGGAGAAAGAGAAATTGTTATTAAATAATACCTGAAGCGAAATGGCGCCGACTCTCCGTGGGTATTTGAAAGCGAGCTAATCGAAACTATTCATCAACGAGATTGGGGCTATTGTTTATCCAATGGAAATGGCAGAACTCTTGGAGCATTTTCACCGTTCAAACATGACGTTATAATTAATAGTCAGGGATCCTTTTTGAAAGTACCTTTAACAAGGGATGATCCTTTTTTTTTTCTTTTTTGAAATTATTTCGCTTTTTATATTGGATGCTTCGGAGCCTATTGCTGGGTAAAACCAGATATGTCAGCAAGATGAAATTCAAATTAATTTCATACTCAGCATATAAGTGCTTTCGACTAGCAGGCTTATAAAAGAATTGTGGTGCTTTTATGTTCGAATGGAAACGTAACTGACAGATTAAAATAAAAAATTGTTGAGTGTTTGCCATGTAATTTAAAATGAGTAAAACGGGCATTCTCGCGTCGTTTTTAAAATGTCCTACTACTTGCGACAACTTTAAAAAAAATAGAGATATGGGGAGATTTTTGTGGTTATTAGATTTGTTTAGTACAATAAGAAAAATATGCTAAAATTCAGAAGAGAAAGAAATTATTTTTACTAAAATGGGGAAAAATTAACAAAAATTAATATAAGCGCGGCCCATTCTGTACCGAAAGTTTATGAACAAATTTTCAATTCTGATGTGTTGCTATGTTATTCATTTTTAAAATGACCTTCAGGATAAGAGATATTTTAATTTTTACGAAAACTAAAGCACTTTATCTTAGTTATATGAAATTGCTTAAAATAACAGTGATTATATTCACAATAAGGGACTGTAAATTTTGTAAAAAAACAGTGATTGATAAATCTGAAGGTTAAAATACTTCTACTATTATACATAATGTACACAAAAAAATTCAGTTAATTATTTTAAAACTTTGAGCAATCGCTGTCCCCGTTTGAGCATTAAAAAAAAAACACTTTTCGAATAAAAATCTTGCTTTTAGTAATGACGTCTGCTTTTACTAAAACACGTGCAGTTTTTGTTCTAGTGAACGGAAAATAATAACCTTGGTATTTTTTTATAGAGCGAATAAAGTGGTCAATAAAATAAAATCTAAAAAATTTGCAATTTTCGCCAAATTCACAATTTTAAGGTAGTCGGATACCTTAAGAAATATACAAGTTTTCAATACCTTTAGCCATTAAATGAGAAAGAAAATTTACGTTAGAATAGCATCATGGTTCTTACATAAATTTTATAAAAAAGATAATTGCAAATTCCCTAATTTATAACAATACAATTTATAAATTTTCTAATGAAAATTAGCTACTTAAATAAAAATATAATTTACTAAGGCTTCAAAAAATCACACAGTAACCCTTTAAACAAGAATTCCAAATGCTAATTTAAATCGAAATTGAATTTCACCTTTTGTTCAGAAAATATATCTTGTTGTATAGTATTGTTTTTTTTTATATTTTAATGAATATTTTATTCGTAATAACGAAAATAGTCTACGAAAATTAGCTTGTAACGTTAGAACTAACAATGAAGTGTACAAAATAAACTTTTTAAATTTTTGGTAATAAATATTTTTAGATTATTTAAACTTAATCTCTCCACTTGAATTATCCAATACATTCTTGATAAATCCATCGGAACTCAAACAATGGTAAAACGAGGTATATAGATAATATTTCAAACTTCCACACTGCACCCCACCTAATCACATTAAAAATCTGAGTGAGTGAGCGTTTATCAACGTCACACTGTACAGATTGAGAACAGATTTCAAAATTTTGAACGTTGGAGTCAAATGACCAGAACGACACCTGATCTGGCATACCCTCTCCTAACTATCACACCACGCCAACGGGAGTAACTTTGAATCAGGACAAATTTAACGTGCATTAGCCCCTCTACATGGAGGGACTTTAATGGCACTAAGGATCGAACTCATGACACGCCAGCCCCGATCACTAGGCTACTACGAACACATAAAAACTGAACACCTGTCTGTTATAAGTCTTTTGTGAAATGAAATTTTGAAGCAGATTATTGTACCAGAACTTCAAGAATCAAAATAATATAGTCTTGCTGAAGAGAGGTTGGGATCCCGTAAAGCAAGTTTAACCCTACTTCACCACCCTAAGTCAATGAGAACTCCAGAAAACAATTGTTTTCCCTGGATTTCCTAATAATATTACTTAAGGTGATTGATGTTTTATTTTTGATGGCATTGACGAGGCAGTCCTTTGAAATAGTAAATACAGTTTATTGAACACATTTAACATCTAACGTTCAAACATAACAAGAAGCAGACACAAAGAAACACACAAAACACAAACAAAGCTGCAGCCGATTAAATGACAAAAGACAAAAGAGAGAAGAGCGATTTCCAGAAATCTCAGTAAAAATATAGAAAGTAGGAAGTCACATGTTCTATACAGGTGGGTGGATAGATGTAGTTAATTGAAAAGGTTGCCGTTAGGTGGCTGGCTAGTTTATTATTAAGACGTGGGTCCTGAAGGGATGGACCATAGATAATTAAAAGTTTTGAAAGATTAAATTACTGGGAATTATTATATATATGTATTTGTTGTTCTTAGTTTTCGGTTCCAGAATTTTTCCTTTCACAGTTATGTTTTATGTTTCTATCTCAGTTACGTTTATATACATGCATAATGATTCATGGAAAGAATCGTAATGATATTTTTAAAGCATTATTTATATATTGGAAGAGTTTTAACTAAACTAAGTCAAGAAAATTGAGAAATGTATTAAAAATAAATTTAGAATTCTATTCATAACAAATATTTGTTTAGCTAAATGCTGTTAGTAGCATCTCTGCAATACTCTATTTTGGAAATAATCGGTTTCACCATTTATCATAAAAAAAAAAAACTCTTAAAAATACAACCGATGAAAAACTGATATCCAACAATGCAGCTTAGAGAGAGAGAGAGAGAGAAGATACTTAGTATTGAAAATAACTTCAGTACTTGGATTACAAGAATGATCGCCATTTTTAATTTACACGATTTTCCATTATAGTATAAGAGTTTTTTTTTTTCATTACGTAAACTCTTAATCGTTGTATAGCAATTACCTAATTTCGTTATTTTACAAAGTATTCTATTACTTATTTTAATGAGGTGCGCAAAAGGCAATTGACACTTGAAAACAAAAGATTTTACTTTTAAATATCAGAAGAGCTTGAGAAAAAAAATGACCAGATGAATAGTCAAAAGACACTCAAAAACCTTTCAAAATAGCTTTATCAATTAAAATGCCGCGAATTTTTCTTAAACGTGAATAAATGACTCCATATAATAATAACAAAATAAGCATACGTAATGCTTTGTAAGGCTCGATGCTAACGCTTTCTAAAAACCAGTTGTGAGGGAGGCAGGAAAAAATAGACAATAGCAATTGTTCTTTATTAAAAAAAGAAACACGCTCTAACCAGAACCAGACAATCTTCGAACAAAAGAAATGGAATTTAAGAGTAACAAACCAATCAAACCGTTACTTACACTTTCTTTGATCACCTAATTCGAGATGAAAAAAGATCTGACTCAGAATTAGAAGTAGCATGCGTCGGAGAGAGAGTAAAACTGAGTAGGAGCAGAGAAGGAAAAAGAAAATCCATAAACATTCGAGTTCAGAATTAACTATGCCATTGACCAAGCTTCTTAATTAGTTACGTTATTACTCGTGGAATGCAAGATAAATTGTTTGTCGGCCAATACAAAGTTAAAAAAAAAATCAAGGAATGCTCACGTTTTCGATTTCAATGATCTACTTTCGAAGAAGAAAGGAAACTTGATTTTTCTTTTCGACTTTCCTCCGAATGGAATTCGGGGTTCTCTTTCAACTTCCTTCGCGAGTAAAGAATTACCGTAAAATCCGGCATATAACTCGCACCTATACTTTCAAGCTGCGATTTTTAATTTTTAGGTATATTCGCGGTATAACGCGCACCCCCTTCCCCCCCCCCCTTTTTTTACGAAGAAACCTGAAATGTACATGCGCAATGCTCTTAAGTTTTGAAGTCATTTATTCGAGGTATCATTCTAAGTTTTAGGAAAAAAATAGTATACTTTTAGAACTGCAGCCCTTTAAATTCATAATGAATGCTTTTTTTTTATAAAATAAACAGTATTCCAATGCATGCAGAGGTGTAATTTTTTTTCTATGATCATATTTTCTTATTTTTAAATATCTCATTTTTATACCCGGCGTATGACGTGCGCCCGTAAATTGCGATCTTATTTTTTGTGTTAAAAGTGCACGTTATACGCCAGATTTTACAGTAATATATAAGTAAACAATAAAGTGAAACACAGATCTGCCATCGTCAATGGATCCTGAAGAAGCTCGATATTAAAAACTTGAATGCGGCATTTTCGGGTTTTTTCCACAAATAATATTTAACAGTAAATTAAAACTGAAACATATAGGATTTCTTTGGCAGGTTGGTTTTTTCAAAGACTTACAATTTAAAACATATACACAAATAAACCGGAATAAATAAAAATAACCATTTTAACTGGAATTTGTTCATATAAAATTATAAGCAATTAAAAAGGCATTAAAATTACTTTGCAGGTTATGGACTTGATTCGATATAACGAAGAAATATAAGTTGGCTCAAATATGTAATGGGCAAAAATTAAGAAAAAGAACGACGAATAACATTCGTAGGAGTCATATTCGAAAATTTTAAACATTAACGGCAAATAATTTTTTTTATTTACAGTAAAAAATTTCATTTTTTTGCAAACTTTAATTTTATTACATTTTAAAGGAAAAATATTTTTAATTAACATTTATAAACATAAAAATATTCCAAAGGGCATTTTATTTGCCCTCTTTACCAACATTCAACATAACTTTCAACAAACTGAATGCATTTAAAATACATGTCCATGCTAATGAAAAAATCTTATTTTAAAAATAAAGTGCAACAAAAACATCACGTTACTATTTTATTCTTGAGTATAGAATAATTAAAATTATTCCATTGAATTATAAAAAATAACTTTTTAAATTTTCTAAGCAATTTAAAATATATGAACACATACTTCTTAAAGTCTTTAAAAATCAAACGCAAGGCCGTTGACAAGAAAAAAAGTTTTTTCAAACTCTGACTAATTTCTTAAATTGCTGTATTTATACCCCCAAAGGTTGTGACAATATGTGTTAGTTGGAAAGTATTCAGATTACCCAAACAGGGGAGGTAGAAACTGTGCGTATGAACTATAATTTAATTTTATTCGGCATGCATTTCCACTTAAAATGAAATGAACAGTAACCTTAAAAAAAAAAAAAAAAGAGTTCATCTGCTCTTATACTGGTCTTTTTTTAAGAAAGAACACATTCCAGTGAACAGTCGGATAGTGTGTGTTAAAACTAAAATTCTCAGAACAACAACATGTACTTTTCTAGCAATCCCATGAACCAACATACAAAAAACATCGAATCTAAAGATTAACAAAACGAGAAAAACCAAACTTCACCTAGCCGTACCCAGTGCCTCCAAACAGGCCATTAGACTCTCACAATGACGCGATCAATCACGATTAAGAGAACTCCCCACCAACATCAACGTAAAGGAGCCAAACAGGGAAAAGGGGCAAAACAAGGCATGAAATCTTGCATGCAATCGGAAAAAAAGACCTACAATTTTTCTCCATCTTAAAATACCTAGTTATTTCTAAGAAAAGCAAAAAAATTTTGGGAACGATCCAGTACCAACCATATGGTGACATTGCTGAAATACCTTACGTTTCAGTAATGATGCCTTCTTAAGGCCCCGCTTGGCCTCTTCACCCTAGCTCGTGGCACGAATGGTGGTGGACCACCCCCGCCAATCCTTCAGACGATCTCGCTGCCCTTGGTGGTCCAGATCAGGAAGTCAAGCGCACGGGGATGGGTGGAGATGGATTCGATTCGAACAATTTTGAAAAGATTTTTTTTGTTTCTAGTGCTGCCATTTTTTTTTTAAATATGTTCTTGTCTGGATGTGTGAGCAGGTGCCTCGTTTGCATTCCGAATTAACTAGGTGCGGAGTCGAGAGTGGCCACGAGGCGCAGCTTGTGTCGATTTGAGAAACGTCATAAATATTTAATTTTGATGTTGTTGCTGGAATACTAAAAGAGGAAACATGCTTGGTTAAGAGATTGTGGCAAAGTCATCCGTGATGAGTTGAATTCGAATAATTTAACACGATTGCTTTACTTTTAGTTGAACAAATATTTTATTTTAAGAACAGAAGAGAGTCAATTTTTTGATAACAGACCTTGTAAAATTTTGACCTTTATTTATAAAAATGCGTCTAACGCAGGGGTGGCCAACCTTTTTGGGATGAGTGCCACTATTTGATAAAAAGTTGTGTGTGCCACTTTCAGCATTTCCAACAAATAAAAAATAGGATGAAAAAGAGAAAAAATGTTACAATAAGCTTTATAAGGATTTTTATGCAAATAGCACAATTTTTAGTACAAGTCTTAAGTAGTGTTAATTTAAAATTAATATAATAAATAAGACAAAAGTACAAACTTTTACAGGTTCAATCAGTTATGTTAGGTATAACATAAAAATGAGTAACTTGAAGCATTTAACTCTAAACAAGTATTACACAGTCAGTACTCAATAGGCTTTTGAATTAGTAATTTTTCTTTACCAAGACATCTATATTAGAATTAGCCCTTGAAGATGCTGATAAAATTAGGTTGTTTTTAGGTGCATATCAGCTCATTTTGATTTTATGTTCAAAATAGAAAACATTTATTCACAAACATATGTTGATCCAAGTTTTGAAAAAAAAATTTTTGTTAGACAACACAGCATTTATAAATAAAATTGCAAACAAGATAATTTGTTCTCATCTTCGCGTGCCACGGGTTGGCCACCCCTAGTCTAAAGCATTGCTTAAAAGGCGTATTTTTCAATGTTCACCTCCCCCCATATGATATGTAATAAACATTGTACTAAAAATCTAATATAATGGAAGATTAACTATATTTTTAAACTATGAAACATAATTATTCGAAATGTCGAACGCTTGTCAGTTACCGATAACTTTAAATGATCTAGTTATTTGTCCAATTACTACAATTGTTCTATTTTATATAGAACAAGCCTTTGGGTTATTTTTTCTGACGTAAAAATCTGTAAGATAAATTGCTATATTCTAACTACCTTATAATATAAACATCCTAGTTTTTGCTTTAATCAATTCATTTCAAAACGAATTAATTTCCATATTTAATTCTAATATATTCTCTAATACTAAATTTATTTTTATTTCACCTCTTAAAATGAAAAATATACTAATACTTCTAAACTTTTAAAATTCAAAGTGATGAATCAATTTATATATTGTACGTAAAATTACATTTTATATTGATTTTATATTTCCCCTTTCTTGAAATGTGTATCGAGTGATTGTTTGTCAATATCACAATTTGAAGTTACAAGAGGCCTTAAGTTGACAGACTCGTAATTTTGACCGCGATCAAGTGATGAAGGCAACACTTGCTCTGGCACCCATTCTCCAAAATTTCTACACCATAACCAACATGACTTATAGCCTGTACAGATTGATCAGCTCCTCTACACAGTGGATCTTCGGTGACACTATATTTTGAACACGTGAATCGGACAACCCTACCCACGAGCTCGCACCATGATCGTTTGGTTACTGCAGCCAGGAGACTTTTGGAAATTTGATTTAAACAAAATTTCAAGGATATATGATTAATAAACGTTGCACTTTGAAGAAATACGAGGAAGATTGGCCATATAAAACTCGCTATTTTAAACTACAGTCAAGTAACGAGGTCAATACCTGAACAGAAAATTCGCTCTAAATCTATAACTCGGCAAAATATTGCTAAAATGTTTATTGAGATTGCTTTGTTGAGATGTGTGCGCGCAATCATTTTGTTGTCAATATCCAGAAATGAACACCACAATTCAATTTTTATTTTTTGGCTAATTTAAGCTGATAGTTACTCTATCCTAAAAAAGTTTTGTATAATTAGACCAGTGGTCCTCAAACTTTTTCGACTCATGGACCTCTTAAAATTTTAAAAGTTTTTTCGGGGTACCCCATTCTACTTCAAGTATATCTTAAAGTATCCGACGACGTTCGGAACCGTAATTTTTCAAAAGCGTACAAACGAACTTTTGTTTAATATTTAGTGTCACTTAGATTAGAATACACGTATAAAATTGTTTTAAAAATATTATTACTATAAAAAATTATTCAAATGCAATATTTTGAAAAAAAAAACATAGAATTACCTGTTTTCAAAACATTCTCCTTTTATGAAAAATAATTCCATGGAAATATTTTTTAATTTGTATATAGTGGCGTAACGTACACCCCCGCAACCCCCACACTGTGGGGGGGACCAGGATTCCAAGGGGTCCAAAACGTGACTTTGCAAGGGGACCCTAATATTCTCCGTTTCGCCACTGTTCAAACCTCTTTACAGAGCCTGAACTATGACTTTTTAAAATATATAACTTAGAATTGTATTCATCCGTATTTTGCTGCATCAGAGTTGAGAAATTTTAACAAAAAAGTACCGATAATTATTTCAATTGGTTGTAACTCTGAGAAAATAATGCGAGTTTTTCAAAATCCTAGTTCAAGCCCTCTGGACAGGTCTTAGCTATATATAAGCAAAATATTATTATTATTATTATTATAATCAAAGCAATTTTTATAAAACAAGAATGTTTAAAAAATATGTAATTATAAGTTCATTTTTTACTAAAATAATACATTTAAATTATTTTTTATTTAATATTATTCTTAAACCAATCTTATACGTGTATTCTAATCTAAGTGACACCAAATATTAAAAAAAATATTAGTTTGTACGCTTTTACAAAATCACAGTTCCGAACGTGTATAGTCGGATACCTTAAAATAATATTTCAACTAGATCAACATGTATAGATACTTTAGGTACAGACAATTTTAAAAAAGTATTATATATGTTATTAAAAATTCGCAATGTAAGTAATTTTAACTATAATTTACTCAATAATATTAATTAATGACCCAAGTGTCATCTACCAATGCATTATATTTAGTAAACGGGACAAGTTTTTGCAATTTTTTACACACACAGTCAAGTCTAGATCTTTTGAAATTATCAGTATTCATATTCTGCATTAAATTTTTTTATATATATTTTGCTTTGGTAGCCCCTCATATTGAGAAGTATTTTCCAAGAAAAAAAATTATTCGGAAAGGTATTAAAATTTTTATAGCTGTGTGAGAAATCTTGAGTATTTTGCAAGAATTTACAACCTAAAATTTAGGAGCTGTTCCTGCAGAAATTTAGATTTTAATGTCAAATCTGTTGATATATCGATAAGTTGTTCCCTCTCCTTCACTAGAGGTATTTTTTTCCCGAAATGAAAAAAGTTTTTCCATTTGGAAATGGATGTTTTTTCCATTTGGAAACTATTTAGTTTTGCAAAACATTGTACTAACGAGTACATGATTATTTCGTCTAACCCAGGATAGTAAGTATTATAACACATTCCCTATCTAGTAGGTAATACATATTAAGAAAAGATGTTTTAATATTTTTTATTACAGTATAATAAAAGTTAAAGTATTACAAATTAAGGTCATGATGTGTAAATAAAAAAAATCAGTTTTATAATGGCTGGGATGAGCCTTAGATACTTGTGGTTATACAAACTTTAAAGAGAATGAAAATCCATTTTGCAAACACATTTATAATTTTCTTTTAATTTTTTTGTTGTAACTCGTGGAACCCCTGGGTATGCTTTGTGGAACCCGTGGAACACAGTTTGAAGACCACTGATCTAGACGTTATGATTAAGGTGAGACATACAGAAAATTATTCCAAGTTTTATTATCGAGACAATATATTGTCACATACAAAAATTAAAAAAGTTTTTGAAATTCTTTTATTAAAATGAAAGCTTGTTTATTTAGAACCTAGTTATTTTCCCATAAAAGTGAAATTTAACATTCTTGTAAGAAATTTGTTACTGGTTTCATCTCTCACGTAGCAGAACAATACATCATCAAACGTACCATGAAGATAAAAAAAAAGAAAGGAAAAAAATGCGAAGAAAAATATTTCCTTATTCCCACTACGCTTCAATGCGCCCTTAAAAGTCAAACGCGCCAGAGTTTTACACAAGAAAAAAAAAAGGCGCATTCAATATTTGTGTCTAAAAGTTGTATCAATGGACAATGAATTTGAGGGGGGGGGGGGAGACAAAAATAAACTTAAAATAAAATTTGAATTCGATAAATATTTTCGGCACATATACAAATAATACTTCATTCTATTTGCTTTATATTATCTTAAAAACAATAGTTACAAATAAAAACATTAAAAACTATTTAAATCAAACAGTCAATTCGTTTTATTGCCTGACTGATAGTCATTTACGCCGCATTCTGAAACACAAGAGCGACGAACCTCGTAATTTTGAGTTTCGGTCAAGTAACAATGACGACCCTTCAGCTGGTACCTCCTTCCTCTGATAGCTTCCACACCACGCCGATGGCAGAATGTCTTCAGTGGAATCAGGACTCGAACTTCGACAACCCGGTCATGAATTCGTGAACAATATTATATATTACTCGGCTACCGCAGCTATTTCATTTTGTAGAGTGAGTGAGTGAATATTAACGTCGCACTATTCAGCTACGCGAGGGCTTTTGGCGACGGACCTCGTAATTTTGAACCATGGTCAAGTGACGAGGACGATACCTGGGCTGGAACCTTCTCCTAACTACCTCACCACACCAACGGGAGGACGTTTAAGCTCTCGACAGATTTAACGTCCACTGCTGCCCTAAAAGGCGGGTCTTTAGTGGTACTGGGCTCGAACTCATGACATTCCAGCCATGATCCGATACTTTGACCACTAGGATACCTCGGCCATCACATGGCTGAGTGATTTAAAGGTTTCTCAATAGTCTTAAGACTGCCTCTGTTATTTATACAGACTTTTTTAAAGCTTCTTTTTTTTCTCTCTCTTTTAAGAAAACTGTAAACGTCTAATCATATATGTATACAAAATTTAAAAATGTTACATAATACTACATTCAAATAAATAATGTACTCACAAATAAATAAAGAATACACACACACACAGACGCCATTCAATTAGAAAATCGAGATACAATCATTGTAGTATTGGCGCGATATGTAAATTCAGTTCTTAATCTTTGCATTTGTTTTTCCACCATATATTATTTGAAAATATTGCGTTTTATTAATGGCGGTGTAGTTACAAACAATAAAAAAACTGAATTAATATTCGCGTGATTGAAATATATATTCTAGTAAATATTTTTATTGTGGACAATTTGTGTTCTAGTCTAAGATGACACATCTTTCATAGTCTGTGAGAAAAATTTTAACATTAGATGAGATCTTCGTGGACCCCCGGCGCTGCGGACTCCCAGGGGTCCACGGACCCCAGTTTGAGAAAAGCTGTATTATAAAATTTTGATAATTATTTTCACACTTGAACATTTTTGCATTTCAAACTATTCAATCCATTGTACAAGTTAATGATGTAATGATACTTCTAAAAATATCTTTAAAAAATAGCAGCAATAAATCGCATGGTCTATGTGGCGCATTTCAAACATTTAAGAAGATTATAACCATGCTGTTCAAATAACATTCTCGCGCAAGATCTTTCGATATTAACCGTCTTCGCCCAGCTGCCGAAGTGATGGGGTGGGGCTAGGGATCGCCAGAGCATGCGCCGTACCGTGTGGGTGTGCTGGAATACTTAAGGGTGTAGAAACGATTCTAATGACCCTTAGGGAATGCGGCACATCAAGTCCCCTGTGTGGAAATGATACAGCGATGCTCCCAAAAGTCATTCGAGGTCAAGTAGCATGCAGAAAAAGAAAAAATAATCACTCAGTGAAGATGCAAGTGTATCAAACGTGCCTTTCACGAGATCGGGAAAGATAGGGATGGTTTTGCCATCTGTAATGAAGTATTCTTCTCCAGGGTTGAACAATGCGAAGAATGTGTGTATTCAATCAAGACACATCGATTCAATAGCTTCGTTTTCAATGGAGTACCCTGGCTCTTAATGTCTTCGTTCTAAATTCCATTTTTAAAATTTAGAATCATTAATCATTTCCATAAATTTATTTTACAAAAAATGTTAATCCTTGTAAGTAAAACTTTGCATTTCTAGTTCTTATGCATTCGGTAAATCTATAAATTTAATTTGTAATATTCATAAAATAAATTTTTCGTTTTTATTTTAGATTGTTTATCTATTAAAGTTGATTTGTTTTCACTATGTATTACAATGAAAACCATAAATAGTTAACTTTAGCCCACATTCTGCATTTAGACTTAATTGTATTGAAGTTATCGTTACATGCAAATTCCTTCTATAACATGAATTATCATCACTTCTAGAGTTATACGAACAGTATTTATTCACAACAGTTTTAGTTCGCATCAAACGAAGATTAATTTTTTTTTAAACTGAATGAGAGTGTTTTTTCAGCGTCGCACTATAAGATCACATGAGAGCTATTAGGAACGGACCTCGTAATATTGAACCATGGTCAAGTACGAGAACGACACCAAAGCTGGCACATCCTTCAAACTTCTACACCAGGGATGGCGAACCAATGGCACGTGACACAATATTTTGGGGACGCCACCGATCAAAACAGTTTGCATTTAGTTCAAAATAACAAAGTTCATAATGAAGTATTACGGTCAAACGCGAGTGATTGGTCGCGGTGCACACTCGTTTGTTATTGTCTTGCCTTAGTTATGTCGTGAACTGCAATTGCTAATGATGCGAAGTTTGTCTATGCAAAGCATAGTAAATTTCATTGATATTACTGTATTTTAAAGTTTGTGTTATATTTACAATTTCTAACCGTTATTTAACATGGAAAGTTCAACAAAAAGTGCAAGATAGTGTAACAGAGAATCTCAAACTTGGTGGACCGAGAAATACGGCATGATTAGTAAAGGTAACAAACTGGTGTGTATTTTATGCTCTGGAACAGTTGCTCATAGAACATCACCAGTAAAACGGATTCCAGTCTGATTTAACTGTTTGAAGAAGCTGGGCGGGGCGGGGAGGCATGCTATTTTATAACTATATTTTCATTTCTGTATGCTTGCGAGTCATTATTTTCCGAAATTGAAGAAAAATTCGAAACCGAAGACTCGCTTAGAAATCGTTTCGTAGATGATTCCAATTCAGAATGTATTCTGCTAAAACTCGCATCTTACAATCCTAATATAAGTTATTTGTCATCCAATCTGCCACAATAGAAGTCACACTAATGTTACTTTAATTTGAATTACACTTATAACTGAAACATTTACTACTATACAGTGCAAAATGTATTTTTTTCGTTGTAAATAATTAGTTTTGAGTTGTTAATATTTAGTTTATTATTCTCCCAATAATCCCAAATCAAAATTATCTGACGGCACGTCTATATCTCATTAAACATTTCTTGAGAAAAAAATGGCACATTGATCTATTAAGGTTCGCCACCCCTGTTCTATATCAAGCCAACAGGAGGACTTTGAGCCTCGACAGATTTAACGAGCATCGACCCACTCTACACGGTGGGTCTTAAGTGGCACTAGATTCAAAGTCATGACACTGTGACCACTAGGCTACCGTGGCCACTATTTCTGAAACTGTAAAATAGTAATAAAAATAATTCCTGCGCATTGTCGGGGTTGGTTGGCGAAATCTTTGTACGAAGAACAGACGAAATGTTTTAATGTAAGTCACTGAATCTGGAACAAGTACCTGAGGTGTACACAAGAGGAAGGGTCGGGATTAAATTCCCCTCCCCATGGACCAAACAATTTAATTATTATTATAGAGAACACCCCTTGGGGCTTTTGTCAACATGTTTTTTAGAATGTAACCCCCCCCCCATAAGAGGGGTCTGCGTACGCCACTAGACAGTACAATTTCCTCATATCCCATTTTCAGAAAAATTTACAACACTTGAAACTTGGTACAGTATTTTGTTCAATAACGTGTAAATTTATGAATGGCACTTCCTTTCTCGGGTATATTCAGATTGAAATCTAAGTATGAAAAAATGCATTACTTAAACAAACGGAAACCATGAAAGGAGAGTCTCAAACAGTAGGCAACCAATTTTTAACCAGCTGAAGTTATTGCCCTTTGTGTTTTCTTTTTCTGTCATTGAATCCTCAAGTGATTCAGAAGATAAAAATGAGTCGCCTTTTAGCCATGCCGATTATTTTAACTGCTGAAGCTTAGCGTTTAAGCTATCGAACTATTCGAAATTATTTTTCTCTTAGTGAATAAATTGTCCCCCCTCCCTCCCCATATCTACACTCAAATATTTTCTTTTTGGAATTTGTTCTCTTCAGCCATTCAACCATTATATAATTGAAATGAACATCATGAAATTCCTGAATATGAATGTAGAAAACTTCAGTAATTTAATTACCGAAATATTTTATCGAGAAATGAGACAAAACTTTAAAACGGTAGTTCCTTATAGTTTTTTCGGAGAGAGTAATCCATCGATAATACTATTAAATTTATTTTTACCAAAAATACTATCGATTTACTAATGAAATTAAATTATCATTAATGTTTACAGTTTGGACGATTATCTGAGTAAAAATCAATATTTTGGGAAAACACAATAAATATTGATACTCGCGAACAACCGCAACGATGCCAACGCGCGCGCGCGCGTTCAAGAAAATTTGACAACTCCGATTTCGCATGTGTCATACACGCTGAACTGGGAACCATGTGCTTCGTTTCATATAATGTCGCCAATACGGTTGAGATAGTACGTAAGTACCTAAATATTTTATGGTGAAATTTTACTCGAGCAATATTTAACATTAAATGCTGTTTTATCTACTTTTAATCAAATGCAAAAAGCTTTTAAGTTAATGTCCTTGCACGATTTAAGAGTTTTCAATCGATATATTTTGATAGTTGAAATTTAACTTTCTAACTCTATAATGAAGAGTACTAATTTGATATCCGAGTGCTACGAGCCAAGCGCTGCTTCGCGCGATCTCTAATCGCGCCAAACAGCGCTTGCTGTCGAGTGATATGGAATCCAAGATGGTGGCCTAGTGGAGAATAATAATTTTAAAGAACTGTTTTTTTAAATCTTTTGAAATATATTTCAAACAAAGAATAAAGGAATAGATTGAAAATAACCAATATAAATCAATAATTAATGTCAATTTTGAAAAATAGAAATTATATATATCATATACGAGGGTGAAATTTGAGATACGCGCAAACAAGAAGTTGAAAAATAAATAAAGGGTTTACATTGAAAATAAAAAGTACTTTAACACAGCTGACAATTTTTTACTGACTTACTTCAAGGTTTTTAACGTAGAGTAAATTTTAGACAGAAGAGAAAATGGTGTTGACGCTAGAACATTATGCTAGCGTCAACTGCAACTCTAGTGTGCTATTATTTTCTATGATTTTAAAGTGGGGTTATATATCAAGACGAATGCGTTTAACGGCTTCAATTAGCATTTGGCGATGAATCTCCATGCTGTGCATTTAGATGGTTTAAAGAATTTTGCAGATGTCGCAATTCTTTTCAGGATGAAAAACACACAGGAAAAAGTCGCGGTCGGTAGTAATCCAGGATACTGTGTCTGCCATACGAAAAGTGTTAATGGATGATGATAATCGCATCCTACCAAATGATAAAGAGGGAACTTAACATTGGATCTGCAACCATAAACAAAATTATTCATGAAGAATTACATATGAAAAAAAGTAGTTTGCCATGGTTTCCCCTTAATCTAACTGAGCACTAAAAACGTGTCAGATCAGTATAGAAACCCTTAAATTGCTAAATGATGATGTCCACCACATCATTTCTAAAGTTGTAACGGGTGATGAAACGTGCATTCCGTGTTTTGACATTCCAAAACATTAAGAAAGCAAAGTATGGGTCTTTGAAGATGATCCCCCACCGACAATGGTGAATAAGCAACGAGAAAAGTAATGTATGCTGTTTTCTTCCGAAGTACGGGATTGGTCAAAGCCATCAAGTTGGAAGGACAGTAACAGCAAACTAGTATACCACTAAATGACTTCCAGAAATTCTCCAAGAAGTGAAAGTTAGGGGACTATGTTTTCCCATGACAATGGCTCTTCCCATACAGCTGGATTAACAGTTGAGTTTCTTAAATAAAAACAAATTAAAGTGATAGAACATCCACTTTATTCTCCGGATCTAGCTCTGTAGGACTTTTGGTTACTTTTTAATCTAAAAAAAACTTACGTGTACGTCGTTTTCAATCAGAAGAAATTGATGTGGTTTTTAATGCATTTTTCATCAATTCCAAGAAATGAATGGCTTAAGGCATTTAATCTGTGGAAAATTCATCTAAAATAGTGCATAGATGTAGGTTAAATTTGTATAGAAATCGAATTAAAATCGTCTGAAATTAATAGGGTTACCGTGAAAAAAAAAAATTCTAATATACTTCATCCCCATGGCAACCACATTACAACACGATAAAAATATAAGGTAACCATGTTGTAATGTTATCGCCCATCTTGGCGGACATTAACAACTTCGCGCGTAGCACTCGGATATCAAATTAGCACCGCACTTTGAGACCTAGTTTCACGAGTTAACGTTTTCGAAATATTACGTTACGCAAATATTTTGATGAAATTGGGATTCGTAACCGTACATTGACATAGACATCATCGGCAACGAAGCTTCGATTTTAATCAATGAGCTATTACGGCTCTTTTGGCGTTAAAAGAAATGAAGCATTGTTTCAATGCAATACTAATTTTTCTCTCGTATGTGCCTTCAATTGTTCATGATCTCTAAATAAAAACAGAAATTTCAATATTTAAAAGTAAATATTATCTCAAATGTAAAGAGAAAACGCAATATATGGTACCGCCAGGGCCGGCTCTAGCAATTTTGCCGCCCCGGACAGAAATGAAAAATGCCGCCCCCCCCCCCCAAAAAGTAAAAACTATTATTAAAAAAAGATAAAAATTGTTCATAAATGCACACCTATAAAACTTGAATATTCCTTGCGAAGAAAAAGGGAGTTAACAGTAAATATTTATATATATATATATCAATTTGTTCAGCTATTTCATGTTCGATAGCCAATGTAGCTAAGTCATTTAATCTATCTTTAGAATTTGTGAACTGTAAGAAATTTTTTTATTAATTTTAATTTTGAGAAACTAATATCTACACTTGCCAAATTTTTGCAAAGAAAGTAAAATAAATGCAATAGCAAGATTTGGAGCAAATTCTAAAACAAAAATAAATTTTAAAACTTCAACTGGTTTTTTTTTTTTTGCCTGCTAAACCTGAAACTGACATTATCTCATCTGCTCAATCAAGCGCGTTTACATCCAATGATTCTCCGTCGGTCAACATCATTTCTAAATTTTTACAGTTTTTAATTAATTAAGGGTATCTCTTAAATCATATATATTGTACAAAAATGAAAACAATTACTGTCAGTACTCATTAAATTAAATCTGCATTCCAAAGCATTAACTGCTTCGTCCAATGTAAAAAAATAAAACTCTTGAATTTTAATTTAGGATATTCCATCGGATCATCTTGTGCTTCATAATTAAAATTTACATTTTTCCGTCGAACACTGTGACGTGGTTGCGTCACCTCAAAGTTAGCAGAGATACACCAGTCTCGACGGCCAGTTCTTTTGCATCACAGTGCATTTTATCAAAAGTCACACCCTTAAAAAAAATCTTTACAATTTATTGAAAGTTCCATAGTAGATGGTAGATCGTAATATTTTGTTTGCAATAGCTTGCTTATTGGATTTTAATGTAATTAAAGATTTTATACCAAATAATGAGGACCATAGGAACTTGAATTGTTAAGTAGATTTTAATAATCCAGATGCCTCATCTCTTATAGAGTTGTCAATTTTTAGCATTATTATAAAATCTATGCATCATAAAAGCCTCCCAATTGATAACTTAAGGGTTTAATAGCCTCTATTCAGCTTTCCCAGCTATTTACACTAAGTGGCCTTAAAGTTTTATGCCTTTTATACATTTTAATAATATAACCCAACGAAAAGTTGATGAAAAAAATAAATTTTTTGAACTATATTAAAAAAAGTAGGCTTCTAAGGATGCTTTTACCATGTCATTAGCGACCAAATTTAAAGAGTGGTTACTACAGGCCACATAGAATGTTCACAGATTTAACGTTCTTATTTTAAATTGAGCCCCTGATTTCTCGCCTTTCATATTCACTCCGTTATTGTAGGCCTGCCCCCGCATATCTAGCAAATTTAGCCCGAATTTTTTATTTTTTAAGTTTCTCAACTATTAAATTTTAAAGTTATCTTCCAGTTAATCTTTCAACGGGAAGAAAACCAAAAGAACTCGCATTAGTTTTAACGATAACTTCGTTAGGATTAGATTTCTCAATACATGTATACCTTACCATAAATGTCATTTGTTCGATATTGCTGGCATCAGGGGCGCAATCAAAAACTATCGAATAATATTTAGCTTGTTTAATTTTATGAACAATGTATAATTTAATATTCTCATATAAAAGAGAAATTATCTCGTTCTGAATATTTTTCCCTAGATAGTGTACTTTAACTTCTTCCTAGTTTTCCATAACAAAAATAAAGTATTTTTAAAATTTGGTCCAAATGCCGGCCCTAAATTTGCCGCCATGGACATGGGTCCGGTTTGTCCGGCCCTAGAGCCTCCCCTGGTACCTTCGACAGATTTTGTCAAATCGAAAAACTTCGCCAAATGCCTCGATTTGAATACCATTGGCAGTGGTGGAATACCATTTCCTCGCATATTCAATCGTAATAATATTGTTACAGTGTGTTCGAAAATAGCATTATTTATAATTTGCAATATCATTCTCTTATTTTAACGAGGAAAATTATTAAAATTTTGAATGTTTTTATGGAAAAGAATGTAGTGGACATAACGGACATTAATATAACATAGAAGCACGATTACTTTTATATCCGTATTTATTCGAATTTATGTGGAGGTGTCTACATACTCACTTTCCGCAATTTTAAATGCAATATAGGGTTTTGGCCACCGAAATATTGTAGATGTTATAAGCTCTTTAGTTTATTTCAAGTGTGTTTTTCTTTTTTTTAGATACATATTCAATTCTTTTAAATCTTCACCAGTTTATAAGTCGATGGAGCATGCACGGGAATTTGTTTTCGCGCATGTGTGAAAACTATGACAGCAATTGGCGATGTCTTTCAGCTTAGCGAAATAGTTTGATGGTACAATTCGTATGTACGCAATAATTCATATTATGGCATCTTTTACCATACGTATAAGCAAATAAAACATATCTTGTTTTGAAAACATAACCTAGCGAAAAAAGCATAATTTGGAGAGAAAAGGATGAAGTATATAATAAAAAGGAATTGTACCTTTACACTGCTAAGAATCACCAAATCCCCCCTCCCTCTGATTATAATACCCATTTCAGGATTTCTCTATAGAAAATCCCCATCATTTCCCCAAGTGGAAGGCAGAAAATATGGTGGGCGTATCTTAGGATCATTTCTTTCACAATAAAGATTCCCAGCACCCCAAGGAAGACTATAAATTCTTCATTGCCGGCTTTTATTTTGCTCCCTCTTTCCCATCACTTCAACGAACCTCTTAACCCCGTGAATTGACCGAGTTCAACATCTTGTAAAAGAAAAAAGTGGTCCTATATCACACTCAGCCACAACAAGGCACTGTTATAACTCAATACGAATAGCTTTCGTTGAAAGTTTTAGTATAACGAACGAGATCAGGGAATGAAGGTTTGATAGGCACATATGGAAGAAGAGGTCAAGCGGATACCTTTTACCCTCTTGGTCTGTTGGATGGATTGAAAAAAAAAGATATATCGTAAGTTGTTAAAGTGTTCTTTTTTTAATATATTGTGAAACATTGTTAACATCAGTCAAGGCGTTAAACTTTTTATCGCAAATATAAAATGGACAACAGGTTTCGAAGTGATTTGGAATATTTATTAATGTTGCACTATTGATGACGGACCTTGTCATTTTTTTCGGTCTAGCGACGAAGATGACACCAGAGTTGGCCCCCCACACTAACACACACACAGGAGGATTTTTTTTTAATTAAAAGTATTTAAAAAGCCCCGCACGACTCCGGAAAAAGATTTTTCTTACAATATCACAGTATTACACGGGGCTTACAGAAGTATGAAACACGCATTACAATGGAAAGAAAAAAGTTATTTTAGTCATGAAAGATTACGAGTGTTTACAATAAATTTAAGGAACTTTCAAAAGCACTTCTGGTGGAAATAAGTTGGTGAAAATTCGGGGGATGAGCCAGTCTTAGACCTTTCTTGTTCTGACAAACTTGGAACATAGAAGGAGCACATATTCTACATTTTCCTCGACACCAATATTACAATCGCAGAAAGACGAAGGAATCGAATTAAATTTGTTCAAATATCTTTTAAAGTTACCATGATCAGGGGGAACTTCAGTTATTTCGTAATATGTAAAAAATGATGGCATGACAGTCTCTTATTAATAGTTGGAAAAATTTCTGTGTTAAGTTTTCTTTATTTGAAATGAGATACTCTTGGTTCCAAGACTTCATTCTTTCTTTGTAACATTCTTATAAAAGGATTTGGGAACATGAGCTCAGAACCCCGATAGATTCTACATGCATCAGTCGTTTTAAAACGACCGGTCTTCAGTGATACCAGGATACGAACCCACGACTCAACAAAGCCCCCCAACCATGAGTTAACGACCAACGACCCCTCAGCTATGGTGGCCAGACTAGATGTTTTTAAATGATTTTGGAATGAAAATACTAAAGAAAGAATTTTATGAAATATCCAAAAAATAAAATAAGTTTAAGGATGGTAAGGACCGCGTAATTTTGAACCATGGTCAAGTGAAGCGGACGACACCTGAGCTGGTACTCTTAACTACCACACCAACGGGAGGACGTTTGAGCTCTCGACAGATTTAACGTGCATCGCTCCCCTACACAGCGGGTCTTCAGTGGTACTGGGGCTCGAACTCATGACACTCTAGCCATGATCCGATGCCTTGACCACTTGGCTACCGCGGCCACACACTTGCACTGGTACCTCATCTCTAAACTACCACACCATATCAATAAGAGGACTTTAAGCCTCGTTAGATTTAACGTTCATCAGCCTTTCTAAGCGGCAGGTCTTCAGTGGCACCATGTCACGAACTGGCTACGAGCTCGTGACTATGGCTACCAGGCTACCGCGGTCCACTTTATTAATCGAAAGAAAATTACTATTGTTGATGTAAATCATAAAATGAAAATTAACTCATTCTTACTGTAAATAAATCATTTAGCGGAAGGTAATTTGAAAATATTCACTGTACCTTTTACGAACATTTTAAACAGTCGATGTCTGTTCCTATCAGTAAGGTCTTTTCATCAAAAATAGATGACAAAACCAATCAATGAGAATGAACATTTTCTAAGTATATATTGTGTGTTGTCGCCAGTAAGCTGTTTGGCGAGATTTGCGTCGGTGAAACGGAAAAAAATAAATAGTACCTAAATTTCCTATTCCTTCAACTACTATCAATGATAAAAAATGTTTTGTTTGGAAAGTACAAATAATAATGTTTACGCTAATCAAAATACTTAATATACATTAATGATGATAATTTCTTTGAAATAAAATTGAATGTGAAATCAAAATATCCCCAAGAAATATTCAAATGCAGATAATTAGAAATTTTAATATTTTCTGAACGTTCATTAGAAAAATATATATTTATATAATTGGAAATGAGCACTAAAATGTCACCTAGAAAACACTACACATAATGGAATAAATTATATTTCTTTGAGAGAAAAATATTTTTTAAATGAATCAGTTAAAAAAAAACATTCAATACCTCAAAACATATTAAAAAGATTTCAAATCCCTATTATTAAATCAAATAAAAACCAATTTCTGCCGTTTAGAAAACTCATTTATTATTAATTATATACGTAGCAAAATGAGTCGAGTGTATCGAACGTATCCTCGATAGTTAATATTAATAACGCGTATTAAAAAAGAGGAGACTATATTTTTTTAAAAAAATTAACATTCTATTTGAATTACAGCCATATTTAAGCCCGTGACTGGTATTAATGCAATTTTAATTATTCAATAAATGATTTCGTTTAACTATGAAAATTCCATTTTAACCCTATAAGTACATAATTTGCTTCCCATTTAGTTTTCTTTTAAATAATAGTATGCAGCTTCAGGTAATTATAAAAATAAATCCGTTCAAGATGGGAAACGTTTCTTCTTCGTGCCATAAATGGAAACAATTTTATCTCATGGAACGATTTTTGATCCTCGTCATATTTATCATGCATCAGCTTCATATTTTTAGCGACCACAGCTCATCCTATAATGCTTAAGAGTTGCACAACAGTCTTTTCATACGAAAATTTGGTTAATAAACTAGTAATAATAGTCGAAATCTCCAAAAAATGCACGTAACAGATACATTGGTTTGATAATGATGTGTGTTATTTCAACACTTTGTGTTCATATTTTTCAATGTTTTTCACGTATGTTTAAATTTTCTTCCCGTTTTCAAAATTTAAACAATGACTTTTATAAAACTTATACTCATATTTAAATAATAAATTAAGAATTGCGAAGCTTAAAAGTTTGAATTGTATTCTTAATAAAAATAGAAAGAAAAAAATTGCTATGCAAAATGCAATTTTTTTAGAGTACTCCATAGTGTGTTTCATGGGAAATTTTTAAATACATTGTTAAAATAATGAAAAACCCATACATATTTAAATTGCTGTTTTACATAATAAAAAAGATTTTAAAATAATGTGTCTGAAGCAAAAAGAAATTTTAACACACACATACAAAAGTAATTGAGAAAAGTAAATGCTATCAAAATGAAGAGCCGTTGTAAGGTATTTAGTTTATCTGAAACAAAAACTGAATTACACATGGTTAAAAATTAATCCGATTTCAATAATTTAACTATAGAACAGTTGCTTATAATGTTTTTTAAAATTAAAATGTTTTTCTTCACTAAAACTGGCTATTTTTATAACCCCAAACACCCATTTGGTATTTCACTTAAAATTCCGCATTCCACCAAATTGATATTAATCAATTACGATTTGACACGCGTAAACTTTTGACTTTAACAATCGATACTTTTAAAAAAAACCTAATTCTCACGCCAGGTTTTTACATGTAAATTGACATGTTAAAGAAATGTTACGCTTTTAACTTTGGATAGCATCGAATTTGTAACGCGAACAGGGATTAATTGTGTTTAGATAAATTAGAATATGTATTTTTGAAGTGGTACAGCGGAGCTACCTAGGTGGCGTAGTTGGTTTGACCCTGGCTTTGTACGCCCAAGTTTGTGGATCCCCAGTCATAGCTGGTGGATTTTCACGATGAAAAAAAATCGACAGCATCCGTTTCGTATGATTATGCGGCACATTAAAGATCCTTAGAGTGCCTTTTCGACTTGGGTTCTCTCGGCAAAATTAAATTCCTGATACAATTTTGCATTGTTAGAGCTCAGATGTCACCTTCCGGGAAGAAATTGAGTGTCAAAATTACATTGTGGCAATTGTGATATCCACCTATAAGGTGTGTCGCACTAAAAAATACCAGCTCCTTAGGAATGTACTAGGTCTGCAACGGTATTTACCAATCCGCAGCTCAATTAGAAAGAAAAAAAATGTACAACGGACAAACATTTCATTTTTTTTTTAAATAAGATAATAGGCTGTACAATTTTACTTTCTAAACTTTCCCATTAAGCCACTAAGAGGATTCAGACTTAATCTGATTTATTCTATAACCCCATCACCATTATTCCACGCAGCAATCTTTAATAAAGTCAATACTAAGTCCATAACACTTCAATCGCTGAACCGAGATTACTACTCTTCAGTGAATTTTGCAAATATTTATTGGATTAACTCATGTAGGAAAAAACTAATGCACAAAGAGTGTTATAATATAGGTATAAGCCATAATTATAGTTACATTTACATTTAAATACCCATTCCGCAAAACTAGATAATTTTATTTGTTTCTTGAAATAATTTTTGTAAACTTTGAAACATTTAATCCAGCACGACACTAGTTTGAACATCCACTCACAGTGCAACAGCTCATTAAGTTGCTTAAAGTAGTCCACAAAAGTGCGAAGGTGACTGCCAGCAACCCTGAGGATCCGGAAGACCACATGGTCCTTACGTCGACCGAGATCCACTCCAGGGCTAAAGAATTAATATGTAGAATCTGGGTTGTCTCTTCTGTACAATTTGACACCCTGGATCCGTTATATCATTCAAGGGTTCCAGATCTTATCAGACGGCATTCTCGCTATTTTCTACTGGTCATCTGAGGTGCATGGATTTTGAGGCTGGCGAAAGAAGCTTCCCAATTTGCACTTCCCAAAAATCACTTCAGAGGTCCAATTTAATGAGAAACCTTGGGTATTAAATCTGGACTCCGAGAAAGAGGTTGTAGGATCTCTTTGTTAAAAACAGTCTGATTTAATTTAATCTCGTGTCATTGCGTTAAAGTTTCAACTCCTACGTGTAACCGTTCAAGTATTTTCCTTCTTGTGTCTGAATAGTAACTGCAGTAACCTAATGGTTATAATCAAAAATTTGTAGCCAAGTCCTGATACCACAGAAGACAAACCTTTTTAAGCAGTGCTTCTGAAACTTTCAAAACTTGCGACCCAATTTTCAAACATAATTTTCATCCCCCCCCCCTTGTAATAGCAATGTATTGACTGCAATAAAAATGTGCTTTGATGGTAAAGCTACAATACGACTTTAATTATAAATCATACAAATTACCAAGATAAGTATTAAATTTTGTATATGACAAGCCCGTGAAAGGCACTGGTAATTATTAATTATCAAAAACATTATGCAGTACCGATACATTTATAAATATATTATATCAGTATAAAGGTGTATTTAATTTTCATTATGTCAGGATGTATTTCGCTTTTTGCTTGGTTTCAGTAAATTAATATTTATTTTAACTGTTTTATTTTCGACTTTTCGATATGCTAGCGCCCCCCACATAGGAAGGAATATTATACCCAACAGTTTGAGAAACGCTGGTGTACAGGGGTTAAATTTCTTGTTGCTCCAATTCCCCACGTTGGTGTGGTGCCGGAGTTAGGTGAGTGGGGCTCCGACTCAAGTGTTCTTGTCATTTGACTACGGCTCGAAATTATGAGGTCCATTTCCAATAGCCCTCGTCTTGTTTTAAATGCAACATTAATTAGCATACACTCACCAATTCATACCTTTTTGGAGTTAATAACTTACACTTCACTTAACAGGTAATGTTCAGTATCAACTATATGCTTATTCTGCCCATTTCAGATTTTAGAACAAAAAAAGTCATTGTTAACAATTACGAAATTTTTTAACACATACAAAACAATAAGTCGTTTTGCTTTCAGGACATTCTTGATTTTCTAAGAATAGTTGTAAATTTTGATTTCCTCGAGTTTGTCTCCATGTAGGAATGAAGAAAACAAGTAAATTCGAATCCCCAATTAAATTGGTTAAAAACAGATACAAGATAATTCTAGATGCTTTTAAATACACTGAGTCATTAGTGGCGTTGAAATACTCAAATGTTTATTTCTAATGGGCTGCGGATTGGCGCTTTACCATTGCAGACCTCGTACATTCCCAGGAACTGGTATCTCTTTTTAGTGTGGCACAGTACAGGCGGATACCAATCACCGCAGGTAATTTTGACGCCCGGTTTCCTCTCTAGAGGGAGGCACCTAAGCTTTGACGATGTAAACCTGTGCTAGGATTTAATTTTGCTGAGAGCACTCAAGCCAAACAGACATTGCACAGATCTTTTATATGCCGTATAATCATACGACATGGTGGCTGTTGATTTTCTGCATCATGAAAATCCACCGTCTTGGGCCGGGGTCGAACCTGCAACCTTGGGCGTAGAAGACCAGCAAAAAACCAAGCCGGCATACTCAAATGTATTCAAACATAAAAAACATAGCCAGATAAAGACTCATCATGAAGCACTACAGAAACTGTGCATAATCGCTTAAAAAACCACTCAGAAGATAATTTTACTATAAGATTAAGCATTTTTTTTCTCTAAATCCTTATGAAATAAACATACCTTTAAACAAATGTTAACGAATCTCTTGCAAAATTTTTCAATCAAGCTCACCAAGTGAAAGTTCAAAATCTTTTCAATCTTATAAGAAGAATTAAATTGAAAACAAACACGTTTCCACCTGAAGGAGAACTTCTATAATATCTTTAAAAAAGTATATTAAAACAATCTTGAAAGAGAAACCATAATTGAATTCCATAAGTAATGGAATATTTTTTATTTAATAAAGAAAAATCCGGATCATCAATATAGGGATGATAGTGCAAATTTATCAAATATTCCTCCGGCAATATGCAAATAAAAGAAAGAGAAAGAAATTTTTCCCACAGCGATGTCAAACATAATCGCGAACTTCAGAAACACAGCCAGTTTCAAAACAAATACCGTCTTCTTTTGATATTTTCCGCATGCCTCGAGTTTAATATCCGTGAAATTTTCTCTAAAGAATATGTAATGTCTTTTGTTTCCGGTATTGAACCTTCAGAAGAAACAGCAGCAGGTATTATTACACTAATTATTTACAGTAAATTCGATTTTCCCGCTCTTTTTCTTGCTTAGCGTTAAGATCTTGATGCTCCAATGTCACTCTTGTGTACTTTTAATAACTTTAATTTTTGTACCGTAAATAGTATTAAATATATTCTTTGCTTTTTTTAAGAGTTATTAAAACACTGTTGATTTTATTATACAAATACATATCTATTAATAACACCAAAATAAAAATTCTGATTAAAATATTGAAAAACTAAAAAGATTTAGAAAAATATACATATTCGGCGTAAAAATACTTAATAAAAGTATTTTTTCACTGAAATTCATAAATGAATAAAATCTTAATTCGGTACTTATTGGTTATAGGCCATGATTTGGCTAATATTTTTACGATTAGCCGCCAAAATGAATATTGGCGATAATATTTGATAAATTTACTACAAAAACCATGATAAAAATCTAGGTTATAATGGGGTTGCATGGACTTTATTTACAGCTGGCTGTTATACCCATTCTTCGCAAGGGTGAATCGAAAAGTTAAACAATACAAATTAAAGGATAAAGAAGTTTTTAATGAATTAATTTTAAGTGAATTGCAAATGATACAAAACAAAAAAAAAAGCCTTCTGCATATCTCATCTGAACAAAAAAATCATATTTGCTAAATTTCATGTATGTAGGTCTAATAGCTGATAAAAGATTTTTTGTTGTTGTTTATAACGCCCCCGTAACTCCCTTGTGGGTCGATTTTTGAAAACTCTTTCCTAAGCTTTCCTCTGCTCAGCAAAAGTAACACATTGTTACAAAGCTTGAGTAATGAATGCTTAAAACAGTGTAAATAGTTTAGATCTGCCTGTGAAATACGTTAATATTACTTTCTGTTGTATTTATTTTATGTTAAAATTGTAACGTTCGCAAGTAACGTCGTTTTTTACATTATTATGGCAATTCAATGGAAACACAGCGAAATGTTGGCGATAGAGCCAAGTTAACATCATTTTTGACGACCATGTAGGCAACTTGGCGATTGATTGAAAGGTGCAGAAGTTGATATCCTGTAGCGCCACCTGGTGGCGAGCTGCAACAAAGAGGATAGCCCGTAAGCCTTCCCCACAAAAAAATACATACACATGCGAATTTTTATAGCGATCGGTTGAACGGTGTTGGAGTGAAGCGAGGTCATATATGCAAACATCCATTTATATAAATAGATGCATCTTAAACTTGGCATGTTTTCTACGTGTTGCCGCGTTTGTGGCTTAATGGGGTCCCTATTTCTGATACAAGTACCAAAAACTACTATAAACAGCTAACTAATTTAGTTATCTAAAATTTGAGCAATTTTTAAACCTTGATTTTCTCTCAATAAAAGTAGAAAATAAATCTTTTAACTTAAAATTTCGTTAAAGCTCTGTGATTTTGATTGTATAATTTTTAGTTAAGTTGCATGTTGAAATATAATTGATGGGTTTCTAAGTCTAATTATCGTTAGGTGGAAAACTAACATCTGAACAAGTTCTTGACTTTCATATCACCCTACTAGATGAGGATTGTGTGAGTGGAATATAACTTTTGTTGCACATAATGTATCAAGTTAATTGTTTATTAAAGTCGCACTCTCTCTGAAGCTCCTTGAAATATGTTGGGGACGGATATCGTAATTATCAGCCACGATCAAGTGACACCACAGCTTGTGCCTAACTCTCCAAATTCCCATACACGACACCATAAGGACTTTGAGACTCCACAGATCTAACGTGCATCAGCTTATCTACATTGTGGGTCCCCCTTATAACAATACATAATATACCAAGGCGAAATTTAGACAATTCTGTTATCACTTGAAATTTAAAGTTGGCAAATTGGTTTAAAATGACACATTAGAAGCTTAAAGAATTATTAGTAATGGATATTGCAATGCTGAATCACTGTCGTACAAATAACGAGAATGACCCTTGCATTCACGCCTTGCCAGTTTGGGAACTCAAGCATATTTAAAGTGCATTACATTAACCTCTTGCAAATTTTTTTCTGCAATAAATCCTTCCCAAACACACTGTCGAGGTCATTTTTTTTAAAATTCCAAAGTCTTTGGAATAGTTTTACTGATAGCAGAGCAAAGAAAAGAATCGTATTTCAGAAGGACGTATATATCCGTCCGGGGCACATAAATCACCGGTTGGGCAAGACGAATATATACATCGGAGGCAGTTAAAGGGTTAATGGAATAAAAAGGCTGTCAATTCTCAAAAGTTTTTGCTAGGAAAGTGCTCATCTTACTCTTTTGAATTCCAAGAAGGAATTATTACTTCAAATTCCATTTCTTTCAAGTGATCATGATACGGAATTAAAAGTTTCCATTACTCCATTTTAGAACTCTAGTAATAACATTTATTTCCACGAATCAGATTGAATAATTAGTTGTCATTCGCCATGGACAGTGCTGCAGATCACGTGTTTCATCTTTGAAATTGTGGAATTTTTCACGCATCATATGCACCCTAAGAATTTTAATTTTGGCAATATATACTACTGACACTTTCCCAAGTCGTTCACTGATAAAGGCATTCCATTTATAAATTTAGGGCAACGAAAATCTAAAATTAGCCAATCGTTCTTTCTTTATATAAATAAAAAAAAGTTTTTTCACAATTAGCGGAAAACCATTAGTGCAGATTTATTTCCCTTCAGAAAGATTGCAAGCCTTTCAAGACCAGTCACACAACAAACTTTAAAAAAAAAATGGCACAAGTCAGTTCAATGCCGAATCAGAGGATGTTGCTCACCAAATTCGAATGAAAAATCGATTTTCGAACATAAATTCTATTTGTTTGCAGGAACAAAATTCCAAAATCGTGTGACCTTCAGAAATTCGGAAAGAGGGAGGGAAGGGCAATATCAGAACATCCCATTCTTTACTAAAAAACTGCTACCAGTTTCGAATGTATCTGGAACAAAGGGCAGCATTATTCAATGTGACTGGGGCAGGTCTCCCATTGTTCTCTGAGGCCAATCTATGCTAATTTATTCCACGGAGTGTCTGATTACAAGCGTTCGATAATATATCATCGTATGAATACTTTTTCTATTATTCCTTTACTTCGTAGATATGTGGCCTGTCTATGTCAAGTTGACTGAAATGACATATTTGTTTTTCGAGTTCGCGAGGATAAGTCGATAAGCAACCATATGTTATAGTGCTCTAGATTAATTTCAATCACTTAGAGATAGAATCGGAAAGAGAAGGGATATTTTATTTATTTTGTATTTCATTCATTCATACGTAAAGGTATTTTTTCAAAACAGAGTGCAGAATGCCATAAAATACAATCAATCTAAATAAAATATTTTTTTGAAAATATTTTACTCGATCACTTTAACAATAGTATATCAATATCAGTCACACATTATTGGAAATCATATTTGTATTGTTAAAGATATTGTAAATAGGTTTTAAGAGCACATGAATGCAACAAAAATGAAAATGTGTGTGTGCATTAGTACAGTTATTGTGGGTGTAATATTTTTGTACCACAGTTTGAAAGCAATGAAAAATAAAATCTGTTTAATCCCAATTATATATCTCCCATCCTCTCCGATACCGAGAAATTTTCTCCATTTTGATTTTAGTTTTGAAATTTCTGCTCCACACTAGAAAATACACCTTTTTTTTTTGTTCTATATATTCGAAATTTTACTTCGAATTATTTATTTCCATTGCTACATTCAGCCAATTGTTAATCAATCAGCCAATCTTAACACGTTACTCCCCTCTCGCCCACGAAAAAAACTCGAAATTTTTTCATCGAACAAATTTATTTATGTTTATATTAAGTAAAATTAAATATATTGATTAAAAATGAGGAACGGTTTCCAAAGAGTTTCTTACTGTGGGCGATATTTAAAATCAAACATATTTAATACTCTGTCCAGCGATTGTAATGTAACGAAATATTTTGAAAATTTAATTATTTGTGAAAATAATGCTTTAAAATTATTTTTAAAACTATTTATTGAAAAGTTAAAATAGATCCTCGAATGTATGAAGAATTTATATAAAAACTACAGAGAATGAAGACCAGAAAAGCATGGGTCATCAACTACTTATGGCAGCAAACAAAACTGTCTGCAATTTATACTCAAAAAAGATTTTCAAAAAGTTTGAATTATTTTTTGTATTAAAAATAACTATCTGCTTCGTCTTAATATATCTTTTTCTTTTATCAGATCTCTCAAACACTACTTAAATTTAATATAATATGCATTTCATATCCGAAGCAATTTTTATCCTCGGATTTAAAAATAATCAAAATTAGAAGAAATATATCAAAATGTATATTTATAATCTAAAATCCAACAAAAAAAAAATCCTGACAAATATTTGAAAATAACTACAGTCCAAGAAATTGGGACACACGCGAAATGTTGAAATTCTTTGTAAAATAGTTTTATAATGTCATTTATGTAATGTGACAATGTTTACCCCACACAAATTAACATTCCTTCCGCGAGTTGGGGGAAATTAAAGTACAATTAAGACTTATTTTTAAACCATTTTCTCTTGAAAGCAGAACAAAATACCCCCCCCCCCAACATAAAATTAAGAAAAACAATTTCTCCGTTAATTAGATGAAAATATCATAAAAAGATAGAAATAAAATTTAACAGACTTTAATGTCCAGTCAATGTATCTTGTTTGATTCTACATCTATATATGTTTTTTTTTCTTTTTATATGTTTAACATCACATTAGGAGGAGATTAACAGCCCGATAACGCAAGATAAGCAAAGAACTAATTTTGCTTCGAGTTTTCAGCTTCAAAGTAACAAATGATTAATGAATAAATTTAACGCTTGTTATTTACAGATCGACAAGTAGGTAGCGGTCAGTGTGTTAAGGACATCCAACACACCAAATTCTAAGAAAAACAGTGCGGCCTTTTTCCTTTTATGATGTCACTGATATATGAATCAAACCAATAATAATAAAAAGAATTGAAGACTTGAATTTATTTAATAAATCAACGTTTTACGTTAAACTAGATTTTAAAAAAAAATAAGTTACAATTTATCCAAGTAATCAAGTTCGTTATCGGCTAGACATGAGGATTTAAAGCTGCGATACTTTATTTACAAAGAACCTTTTTTAGTATAATTGAAACCACTAATCACATTAATATCTATATAATCTTAAGTCTTCATGATATATGCCAAGGCTTCTACAAATAATTATTTCCGATAGTTTTACTAACATCACAGTCTGAAGCAACATGTGGGCTATTTAGTGAGTGAATATTAACGTCGCACTGTTAAGCTATACTAGGGCTTTTGGCGACGGACCTCGTAATTTTGAACCATGGTCAAGTGACAAGGACGACACCGGAGCTGGCACTCTCCGGGCTATTAGTGAGGATGAGAGAATGATTAACGTCACACTATAAAGCAACCCCAAGGCTTTTGGCGAATAACTTTATAATTTTGAGCCTTAGTCAAGTGACAGAGACGACACCTGAGCTGGAACCCCTTGCCAAACTAATACACCACACTAACGAAAGGAATTTGAACCTCAACAAATTTAATTTAATGGATCCTTACACGGCGAATCTTCAGTGGCACTAAGACTCGAACACATGACACACCGGCCATGAATTTGTGACCGTAACTACTGTACTAGAGCCAGTGGCGTAAAGTACACCCCCGCATTGCGGGTGGGCAGGGTTCTAGGGGGCCCAGAGCCTGACTGCCGCCAAGTACCTACCCTTTATAAAATTTAACTCGGGGGCCCCAAACATGACTTTGCAGGGGGGCCCAAATGTTCTCCGTTACGCCACTGACTAGAACGACCACAGCTATTGGTGGGGGACGAAGACGACATCTTTGGCACCCATATTCAAGCTCCCGCATCTCGCCGAAATGAAAAACTTAAGCCTTGTAACGTTTTCCCACTCCGCAGCTGTAAGATCGGCTCCATATGTAGATAGCTTTACGCAGTTCATCTCTACACATGCACCCCTAAAATATTGTGGGGTGCCGAGGTGCTCTCTGCCGTCTGGGTGGCGTAATTAATTTGTCGCTGGCCTTCTGCCCCCATGGTTGTGGGTTCGACCCCGGCCCAAGTTGGTGCATTTTCTTGATGCAGAAAATAGACCGTGGCCAGTCGTATAATTATACGGCATGTAAAATATCCGTAGAGTGTCTGTTTGGCTAGGGTGCTCTCGGCAATATTAAATCCTAATACAGTTTCACATCGTCAGAGCTCAGGTGTCTCCCTCTGGGGAGGAAACTGGGCATCAAAATTACTTGCGGCTATTGATATCGCATGTATGGTGCCGCACTACTAAGTGATACCAGATTCTGGGGAATGTACTGGATCTGCAAAGGAAAAAATACCAATCCGCAGCCCCATTAGAAAAAAATATTGTGGGGTCTTTTCATCTGACATCAAGCCGACAACTGATGGCCGTGAGAAACCCAAAGACTGGATTCCACACCTCCGAGCTAGAATCCCGAGTATAATTCGAGGTGTCAGAAGCGGCCACCCTCACTCCAAGAGAGTGGAGAGACAGTTCGTTTTGAAACACTCGAAAGAAAAAGGTTGTGTTTGCCTCCTCCTACACCAATAACATATTCCGTGGAATGGAAATTCTCAATAGTTGGAATAACTTGAAAACCGAATGTACATATTGTAATTAATAGCTGTGAGCGTAATAAATCAATTATTTAATTTCTTAACTCTCACGCTATCCATCAATTTTCTCAAACGTCACAGCCTCGACAAATTTAACGAGCATCAAATTCCTCTACTCGATGAATCATCAATGACAGTAATTCTCAAACTGGACAGAGTTCACAACATTGGCATAGGTAGTTTTGAGTGAGGCCTGTATCAAATTTTTTGCACGCCCTTTCTCTCTGAACCTCTTAATATATTAAAACTCTTCCCCTCCTACTTGTTGGGGCCCTTGTAGCGGTGGGGCCCCTGGTTCACAACCATGACCACTAGGCTACCGCGGCCACTAACCTCTGGTGAAGCTGTAATACAAAATGAGTTTCAAAATAGAAAAAACCGAAACACACACAAATTGCTAGTATAACCATAATCATAATTGCAACATAATGCAATCAGAAAGGCTGAAAAACTAATAATAAAAAAAACTATTTTTAAAGGAGAATTTTTCTTCTAATTCTACACTTAAAGAAACAAAAGCTCAAAAACAATTTTACCATTGGAATTATCCGCACACATGCACGGTACAGAAAACAAACAATTCCAAGAAAGAAAAAAATGCTAAGGTTCATCAGTTCAGGTTTCTTCTCACCGAGAAAAGGTCAAATTATACTCTGTTAAATTTCTTAGAGCTATCATCAACACTTTTCGGTATTGTTCGCAAACAAATTGCAAAGTAAAAGAAAGAAAAACACACTTTCAGAGCGTGGAACAAATTAGTTTCTGGCGCCCGTAAATGCATTTAAAAACATGACTATAACCAGTTTTTGTAAAGGGAGATTTTTTTTCTTGAGAAATCAAGACTTCTGGTAAATTCAAAAATAATATTTTGTTTGCGAATGAAGGGGGGGGGAGAGCATGGAACCCACGCTCTTTTCCCCACTTCGCAACACCCACTCTCCGAACAATTCTCACTAACAACGAAAAAAAAGCCAAATGATTTACTTTGACGAATTTCGATTTCAAGCCCCACTGGTGAAATTGTGAGTACTCATCCGTTTGAAATAACAAAAAGTTTCATCCTAAAAATTCATTTTCAAATAGTCAGAAAAACATTCCGATAGTAATTAAAATTTAATAATAAAAATACCAAGAGCAACTGACGCATTATCACACGTACACCCTACCATACTTGGCATTATATTTATTTTTATATTTGTTTTTGTCGTATGTGAAATGTGACTCATTTTATAAGTTTCTTCACATCTACTCGTGTTTTCCAAGAAAGGGCGAGACAATAAATAAAAATACCTTAACCTTGTTTATAGCCTTCACATTGGCAGTGACTCGTTAGTTGGTATACATTAAAATACTAGTCATAGTTGTACTTGTAAAAAAAAAATGAAAATGTTAATTAAATAAGATTGGCAGTAGACCATGCAGTTGTAAATAGTTAAATCTAAAAAACTTCTATTTCGGTTTGATTTGCTTGAATTGACATTAAATTGAAACACATCTTTTTCTTTACGGTAGATGAAGGAAAAGATTTGTATTTGGGTTTGCATTCCATTTCTCTAGCTTTCACCCCTAAAGACTCGAGATTCATTTTTTTTTTTTTTTTTGCGGCACAATCCTATTTAAGCAAATATTAAATCAAGAAAACAACATCAACTTTTCCTACAGCAGGAAAAAAAACTAAACCCAGGGTGGGCATTAAGACGATCGCGATCGACCGGTGGACCACCAAGACATTTTGGGGTGACCGCCTTTATTAAGACGTGCATACTAAAAGAAGCATTTGTGGAACACCGTTGCCAACTAGACTAGAGGACCGCAACACCTTGAAAAAGGAAGAAGTACCCCGTACCCTGGAAAAGTCTGCCCCCCCCCCCTGAACTAAACGATTAATATCGCTGACTAGTTTTAGTAAGAGTAGCGTTTCTTTTGATTGATTCTTTTATTAACGTCGCACTCGGAAACAATACTAGGGTAAAAGGGGATAGACCTTAATTTTGGACATCACGCAAACCATCCTTCTTCCACATCGCGTCAACATTAAGAGTTTGTGCCTCAACAAAGAAACGACTACACAGCATTTTTTAGTGACTCTCTTGTCAATGCCATAGACAAAAAAATGTGATTCGCTTAAGCTTCTATGGTTCAATGCCGAGGTTTCTTCGTGTATTGGCGATGGTGTACTGACCAGTGCAGGGACGCGATTCGGGTATAAGTTACTACAGTTGTAAGAACTAATGATATTGACCATTGAAGCTCTTCTGTCATTTTGGATCAGTACTCACAATGGTTGCACGAGAAAGTGTATTTTTAAATAGATATTACAGGTCGAATAACAATTTGACCTTTGTGAAAATTTAATAAATCAGACTTCATGGGGCGTTATCAGCCGCGCGTGTTGTGGTTTCGTCTGTTGGTGAGTTCATAGCTTTGGGTGGAAAGTGGTCGTAATGAACAGGCTCTTCAGAGCAGTGGCGTAACGTACACCCCCGTATCACGGAGGGGGCAGGATTCTAGGGGGCCTGATGCCACGCACGTATTTAACCAATTTATAAAATATTAAAGGCAAAACCTGATTTTGCTGGGGGCCCAAATAATCTCCATTACGCCACTGCTTCAGTGTATAATAAAGTAGACATATTAAAGAATTTTGTCTACATAAACATTACTGCGAATACATTTGAATATAGTTTCTTTTAATTTTAGGTGGAAAAAAAATCAATCAAAAGAACATCTAAATATTTTTCGCATTGTGAATTCAGCGTTCAAAGGCTCAGATTAAATTTTTTAGAAGATTTAATGAAACAGTTGAAGTTTTTAGTTCGTAACTAATGGTAGATCATTCAGAATCCTAATATCTGATGAAATATTTATTGAATATCAAAGCAAACTATAAAAAGAAATACAATTAAAGCTATATTTGTAAAAACTTCATGTTTAAATCAATCTTTAAATTATATCAATTTTCGCAAGTTACATTCTCTTCAAGCATATATTTTAAATTGTATATAAATGTCGGAAAACTATGTTGTTAAGCTCCCATATGGTTGAACTGACACGTAAAACAAGTTTACTTTCTTCCATCTTAATTGCTAGATGCTTATCATTCCGTATTTGAAAATAAAATAATAGTCATAAAACATTTGTTTCACATTGTAATTATTTAAAAAATACTTTTAATCTAAATCAGAAGCAAATCTTGTTCACACTTTCCTTTCCCACGCAGAAGTAATAAACCTCAAGGATTTTTTTAATGGATTTGTCAAGGACTTAGAGATTTTTGGTTTTCTTTTAAACTCTATCGAAATCAAATAAACATTTACTAAGCCTTTCATTAATTTTTTTTTTATAGATTTGTCCTACACAAAAATTTTGTTTCATTTTTGCTTGTAATTAAAATGTAATACGAAATTTCCTTAAAAATGAATAAAAAAGTAAGCATAACTTTAGCACAATAAAAAAAAACGTGTGTGTGACTCCCTAACATTTTGTGTCTGTTTATCCCAGACCTTTCAACAGCATTTTAATATATTGTCTAGTCAAGTTAGTGAATATTAACGTCACACTGTTCGACTACATGAGGGCTTGTGGGGACGGACCTCGTAATTTCGAACCGTAGTCAAGTGACGAGGACGACACCTGAGCTGACACCCCTTCTCCAAACAACCACACCACAACAATGGGAGGACGTTTGAGCTCTCGACAGATTTAACGCGCATCGCTCCCCTACACAGCGGGTCTTCAGCGGTACTAGGTTCGAACTTGTGATACGCCAGCCACGATCCAATACCTTGACCACCTGGATCCCACGGCCTCTATTGTTTAGTCAAGAGTAGAACGAGAGCTATAAAAACGTCACACTTTAATGCTGCACGAGTTCTTTTGGCGACAGACATCATAATTTTGAACCATGGTAAAGTGACGAGGACGACACTAGAGCACCCCTCTCTCCTAACTTCTACACCACGTCAAAGGGAGGACTTTTGAGCCTGGATAGATTTAATGTCTATCGGGTTCACACGACGGGTCTTCAGCAGCACTAGGCTCGAACTCATGATAAATCTGCCACGACTCCGTGGCCTTAACCATTACGTTACCGTAACCATATATTGTCCAGAATGGGTATTAAAAAGAAAATTTTTTTAGCCATGTCCAGTAATTATCAATAGGTTATTGTGGACGGACCATACAGTTACAAAACAAGGTTGCATGAGGATACAGCCATTTTAGCTGATATATCCTTTTATTATGATATCTTAAGATTTAAATGCACAGCAGTTTTAATCCATCCTACTCCATGATATTGGGGGAAATCGGGCTTCGGACCCGCCACCTCCTAGGTCATTTTTTCAAAAATAATATTTACCATTCTATATTAGTTAGAAATATGACAAATATATCCCTTATTCATATAAAATGAAATTATATTTAATCAACACTATATTTTTATACATTCAAGAGTAAGTGAATATTTTTCTATCTACCATTAGAATATTTCCTTCTCGGATTTTAGAGTGAGTGAATAAATATTACCGTCGTACTGTTCGACTACACAAAGGCTTTTGGCAACGGACCTCGTAATTTTGAACCATGGTCAAGTGACGAGGACGACACCTGAGCTGGCACACCACACTAACGGGAGGATGTTTGAGTTCTCGACAGATTTAACGTGCATTGCTGCCTTACACGGCGGGTCTTTAGTGGTACTGGGTTCGAACTCGTGACAAGCCAGCCACGCTCCAATACTTTGGCGACTAGGCTACCGCGGCCACTTCGGATTTTAGAAGTACGAACCTAAAATGTTTTGAATGAATTTGATTTTTCGGATACTTAATTTTAAGTTTTTGTAGGAACTATATACCGTAACAAGTATAGGCATTCTACTCTTCAAAAGATATTTAAACTTTATTTTACTACTATCATAGGCATAGCTAGAAAATAATTCTGATGAATGTCCAATTGTTTCATTAATAATTAAAATCAATATAATGGATCTTAATTATAGACAGTTATATATTTAATTATAAATTAGTTTAATTAGTCTAATTAACGACTCTAACTATGTTAGAGTCGTAAGTAAAACAATTAGATGAAATTCAAATTTTTCACAATATTTTAGTTACGTTATTAGGCTTACAATTGTACTATAACGTGTTCGATTTATGTGTAAAGTATTTATTACATTTAATTAAAAATACATCAAAAAAAATTTGAAGATTTTTCATAATATTATTTAAGGCTCATGAATAAGACGTAAATATTCTGTGAGGAGCTTTTAACTTTCCTAAGAAAAAATATAGAAACTAATATAGACTTAATACCTTCAGTTTCGCTAATTGATCATGATCATTATTATTATTATTGAACTCCTATTATTATATAGTTCACTTTCTCTCTCTGTGTATATATATATATATATATATATATATTCATCTTGTTCAAATTTTCAATCGTTAATAAAATACTTTCTTTTCATCCAATCAAGTTCAAATAATTTTTTTTAAACTTTCACTGGATGACACTTGATAACAGTTTTTTCAAATATTAATTCATTAAATAAATAAATTTAATTAATCACCAGTTTTTCAGCCAAGTCGGATGTACATTGTTACAACAATGCACACAAATCATGCTCTTTCTTCAATTCTACTATTAGTTCATTCTCTTCCTATACATATATCTCGTTCAAATTTCCAGCCGTTGATAAAATACTTTCTATTCATCCATTCAAAGTAGGAATTGACTTAAAAATTTTTTATATTACTTCTATACAAAGAAAGATTCAATATATATTCTTATAAAAATAAATCGTACAAATATAAATATATGGTGAAAATATAATTAAATATATTGTGGCTTGTACATTGACCCTAAGACTCTTAATTTTCAAATTTTTTCCAGGTAGGAAACTTCTAATCCTCCCCCCACCCACACATTCTTCATTCTCTTTTGGCTACCGCATTAGCTAAGAATTATACAAACACTTCCTAAAAGGGTTAAAGACAAATCTTCATATTCACTCATGAAACTCAGCCACTGAATTTCCAAATTAAGATGCGAATTCCATTTGAAGATCAAATAAGGCTAGATCACGAAAAAGGATTAAATTTAATTATGTCTTATCACGCATTGCTCCCGATAATATAATACTGCAACATCTCCCGAGCATGTGAAAAAGGCCACTGTAATTTTCCCTAAATGAATACTATTATGCTCATAAAGCCTCTTAAGGCCAGAAAAATTACCTCTAAACCGCCGACTGTGTCCCCAGCGGCAATTTGTTTTGACATCTTTTTATATGATCATCACTGCGGATCTCTTAATTATCGAGAGAGGTGAATTCATTTTTTAAAAAAAAAAGGTAACGTCTCGTAACTGAAAATACGCCACGCTTGCTTTGATCTTGAGGGATAACAAAACAAATGGGAGCTGACACCGAAAAATCTTCTGCCTGCTTTCCCTGGCAAAGATTCATTGAACCGAAAAGCCTTATAGACAAGTGTCTCGAGGTTGCACTTTATATTTTAAAAGGCAATTTTCGAGTTAAGCTCGACTAATGTTGTATGAAATTTTTTTCTTCTCTTTTCCAGAAGCTTCAGCAAGGCAATCGGCAATGATCGAAGTGATTCTCGCGCGTAATGACAGCAATGGAAAATCTATGCAAAGTGAGGTTCGATTTTCGAGAAAGAAGCATTCTTTATCATTTGCGGTTGGGGATAATGCTTGCATCCTCTTTTTACCTGGCACGCGCTGGAGGATTTCAATAACAAAAACAATGAGTGATCGATTCCAAAATAGCGAGCTGAGATAGCTTCTCATTAGCATTTCATGTATGGAAAATGGTCCATCTTTTTTATTTTAACTACATTTTTGAAAGGAAGCGGGACTAATTTCGGGCAAAATATGGTCATTAAAAATAATAAAAACAAGTAGTATAAGAAAAAGTTAAGTCAATTTTCCTACTTAGGGCAACAAAGAAAATTTTTATTTTAGTTACTTTTAAAAAATAGTTACAATTGATATAAATATGTATATACATATGACAGAATCACAGTATTAAGTGACAAAATAGAAAGCGATTTTCCTTGCAATTTTCCATTTTCCTTTCTATATAGGTCAGGGGTGGGCAGACTTTTCCAGGGTACGGGCTACTTCTAATGTTTTTAAGGTGTTGCGGTCCACCCAATGGCGTAGGTGTGGCCATTCTGTTTTAAAATTGTATGTTTTCTTTTCTTAACACTTGTTTCCGACATTGTATCCCACTTTTAAAATATGACAGATTACTTAGACAATGAATGGAAAGTGGACGTATTCAATACAGCGTGCAGAAGACATACGTGGACGGATACATCTGAAATCAAAGTATGTACTTAATTTGTTCATTACCGTGTCCCGCTCCATCGTGGGACATGGCTTCGATGCGGAACAAGCGTGGGATGGAGCATCATGTCGTCATAGTCAGTCCCATGCTATCGCGGGAAGAGTGAATCCTCAACATTTATTCTCCCCTACAGTCGGCGTGTAGGAAAAAATTTATTTATACGGCTGGCATTGCAGTGATCCAATGCCATCGTGTGTTTCCAATTAAGGTACATGAGTCGTCTACACATATGGAATCGAATCATTTATGCAAGTAACCACAGTCGAATCGATTGTGAAAAGCTGATTCTCTAGTCTAGCTGACGTTAGTGATAAAAAAAAGTTTCTTTTAGTGTGTGCGTCTTAGGTCTTAGTGAAGGTGGTCATCTAAAAATGTCTTAGCGGCCTTCCTGGTCGATCGCGATCGACTTAATACCCACCCCTGACATAGGGTGTTGGACTATTTTTTGTTTGCTACTATTTATTCATTAATTAAATTTAATTATTCTAAAAAAATAGTAAAAAATAAATCACATTCGTAGAAATTAGGCCATCCCAAGTGGGATTCGAACACACGACCTTTAGATCAGAAGTCCAACGCGCTATCTATTGCGCTACAGGGACACAACGATTTTCCTTTCTATATATAAACTGTTGGACTATTACTTTTGTTTGTTACTATTTATACATTTTTTAATTTAATTAATGAATTATACTTGAAAAACTGTATTAACATCAAGTTTCATCATCCACAACAAGTTTAAAAAAATGTATTTGAACTTGAATGGATGAATAGAATGTATTTTATTAACGATTGAAAATTTGAACAAGATTATATGTTTATATAGAGAGAGGGAGGGGGAGAGAGAGTGAACTAGTCGTAGGAATTGAAAAACAACGAAAAACCATAATCCTTACATGGTAATTGAAAGATTCCTTCAACACGAATTGTGCTCAGTTATATAGATTATTAGAGTCCTATGCAGCAGAGGTTCTTAAAACTTTCGATCGCTTTCTTTTTAAGTATCAGGCTGACATCGCGGACCTCCAAGATTACAGTCATGAATTCACCTCTCATGACTGTGTAGCGGTACCATCTATAAAAGCCAGTAACAACCTCCGCACCATGGTGATCATGTTGGTGTAGTGGATAAGTTACTCGGCTTCGGATCCAAAAGTACCTGGTTCTATACCAGCGGATAAATGCACCACTTCAACTGCATAGGAATACTATTCTAAATAGTCTGTGTTTTGACCCCCTGTTGGTAATATATATATAACCAGTGGCACACACAAGGGGGTGTCCTAGGGGTCCACCCCCCCAAAGCCCTTGAGTGTTTTTCGATTGCTGATAATCCTATAGATATATATAACGTAAAATTCAATTAAGTACTTGTAATTAACAATTTATTTTATTAATTAATGATAATTATTAATTCAATAATTTATTTTTTACTGTTTTTGGTTAATAAAATTAACAAAATCAGAAGAATCAATTGGTGTTGCCTTGAGGTATGATACGAGTTGGGGGACTTTCAACCATGGATCCTTCCCCCTTGAAAAAATTTTGTGTGCGTTACTGCATATAACCATTATTTTTTAACTTTTCCGTTCGTACTGTTTCCAAGTTTCATTGGCAGTTACTAAATTGATTTATTTTTTTAATCGAAACTTTACAAAACAATTTAATTGTTCAAGTGTTCAACTGAGTAAATTTGGGACCGACTGAAGGAGTGTTTATTAACATCGCACTCTAAAGCAAGACGAGGGTTATTGGCAACGGACCCACCTGACGCTCGTCATTTTTAACTATGATCACGTGGGGAGGAAGACATCTGAGCTGGCACCACCCCTCTCCAAACTTCCACACCACGCGCTAACCGGAGGATTTTGATTCACGAAAGATTTAGCGTGCGTCAGCTCTCTACAAGTTGGATCTTCAGTGCGTTCAGGACTCGGAACTCATGACGTGCTGGCAATGAGTTCGTGACCTTGACCACCAGCTACCGGGGCCACTTCAGAGCGGGAAAACATACGTATTTACATACAATTTTATTTATCGTACAGATAATTCCAATATTTTCATTTAAAAAGTTATTTAATAGAATTAACACTCGAACCTAAGGCTTGACTTGAACACCACCGAACTGTATGAACAATGGCTCTAGCAGCGGTTTTACAGGTTTTGAAGAATAACAAAAGTTTAATTGGTATGTCATGGGCATTAGCAACGTCAATAAAACTGTCGCATTATTAAACCATTGCTTTAGAATTAAAAACTTCGATAATATTTGTTACTCTCTAACATATCAAAACTCAATGTTATTCTAGCTTATGGTTCACATGCAGTGTTTTTTTTTAACACTTAAATCAACAAAAGTGCTAAGAAATAATTTAATTAAAACAAACTGTTCGTTTATAAAATTGCATTTTGTTAATTTTTGCCTAGTTCCAGAGCCAAATTAATACTCAAGGGATCTTTTACATGCCACTTAATCATATGACATGCAAGCCTACGTTTTTCGTATCCACAAAATCTATCGACTCAAACCGGAATAGAGCCCGCAACCTTAGGCTTACGAAGCCGGCACACAACCTGTCAGCCAGAGAACCGACTATAGTTAGATGTATGCAAATAGATCTTTCCTATTGATTGATGAAACCTAGATTTTTAAGCCTTCGATTTCACTTTTATTCAGTAAAATTTAAAATTCAACATCACACAAAATCCTTTTCCGTCAAATTATTTTTTAATCGCGTTCTTTTGTATAAGTAAAAAAATTTTGTTTACAAAAAAAACGGATAAAAATTCCTAAAAAAGGCGTCTTTCGTCGTTCATGACGGAAGTCCATTAATACTTACCTTTTGTGCTACAAAAAGTGGTACAAGAATTCAAAATACAATGTTAGAAATTCAGTGGTAGCCGAAAAAAAATATCAAAGCTGCATTCTAACACACACACATATGCAGCAAGATTATTTATAAAAACACTTCTCGTTGTCTACTTCCTCTACCCAATTCGTGCTTTGTTTATAAAAAGAGAATTTTGGCTCTATGTATTAAAAAAACTGTTGTTTTTCTTAAGCCGAACTGTTTACGACGAACGTACCGGAATTATTTGTATTTGGACTTTAGCACAGAAAGAAAATACAATGCTCAGATATGCGATTTTTTATACTACAGATACAGTCAACATGTTGCTTAAAACATTTTAGGAATTTTTGCTCGGGTAAAGTAATAAAACGTCTACTCTGTATGCTGAGTGGCGCGAATTTGCATGCACCAGAATCCATAAATAAACAGCACGATAGCAATAAAAAAAAAAAATAAAAGGATAAAGTTGCAGCATACGGCATGCAGCAATCAAAATGCATTTGGAGCATTTCACCGAGAAGTGTGTGCAAAATGGAACAGTTTTTGAAAGTTTAAGCAGCTGATACGATAGTTGGAAAAGGACTCGATGAATGCTCAGCTTGATTCATTCGAATTAGACCTACACTTGACACAATTTGTGACGATTTTGGGATTAACCAACGAAAATAGTACATCAGGGAGCAATTGGGAGGATGAAAAGTCCTCTTGGTTTGCTTTAAATCAGGGGTGGGCAACTATTTTTGCTCGAGGGTCACTTTGCGGAAGCGGAGGATAGCATAGGGCTAGTGGCGTAATGTACAACCCGCATCGCAAGGGGCCCAAACCTATGTTATGCCCAACCTGACTTTGCAGGGGGGGGGCTTAGTATTCTCCGTTACGCCACTGGATAGGGCTGCACTTTAAAATCATTGAATTAATTAGTTAACATCTCAAAAGGTATATAAATTGTACCATAAAAATAAATATTAAATGAAACAGCGGTAGTTTTATTAAATTTATTTCATCTATAGCTGCAAGTCTATTTAATTTTAGAACCAGTTTAAGGACAGAAATTGTGACAGTGGCGTAGCGTACACCCCCGCATTGCGGGCGGCCCCAGGGGGCCCAAAGCCTGACTGACACCAAGTTACAATCCTTTGTAAGATCCGACATGGGGCCCAAAATCTGACTTTGTAGGAAGCCCAAATATTCTTCGTCACGCCACTGCAAATAGACCCTTAACACACTTTTCTACAATTTTCTTCGCAACCAAGTGAGTGAGTGAATAAACGTCACACTGTTCAGCTACACAAGGGCTTTTGGCGACGGACCTCTTAATTTTGAACCATGCTCAAGTGACGAGGACGACACCTGAGCTGGCACCCCCTCTCCTAACTACCCCAACACACCAACGGGAGAACGTTTGAGCTCTCGAGAGATTTAACGTGCATCGCTTACACAGCGGGTCTTTAGTGGTACTGGGCTCGAACTCATGACATGTCTGCCATGATCCGATACCTAGACCACTTGTCTAGCGCGGCCACTTTTCGCAATCAAGAGAAAGATTTCTTGTTGAAATTCTCTTCACAACCTTCAAGTTAATGACAGCCAACTTTCATTTATATAAACTTTTGTTTATCTTCATACAAAAAAAACCTAGTTTACAAATACATATTGACCAAATATAGAGAACATTTTCTGTCTATTAGGTTGACTGATTATCTTGACGGGTTGCTAGTTACCTGCCCTGCCTTAAGAGAAAAAAACGGAGAGAGAAAAAAAATGGAATTTAAAAAAAAAACCATGATACATAAAGAAATTTGCCTTATGTGGGTGTAGACCAGGGGTCGGCAACCTGTGGCACGCGGTGCAATTCTCAATGGCACTCTGCACTATTCTACACATTTATCAATTTTTGAGTTGAAGTCGATAAATTTGTAATGAGCCTTATTTTTGACAAACATCTTCAGAATAATGGATATTTACGAAATTACGAAAAAATTTGAAAAATATCTCTAAAGACAAATTTTCAGCTATTTTGTAACTTATTGAATGTTATTGCTGGAGAGATTTAATTGTTTGAAGAGAGAAAATTGCATGTACTCTGCTTTCCATATTTGGTTGTAGATATCTAAGTAAAAATTCTTTCTTCGTATGAAAAATGTTTTGAGTCCGCAAAGAAATTGTTTACCAAGTGAATGCTCAGAATCGTGCAAATTGTAAGAAAAAGATGATATTCCTGATTTACGGTATGAAAGTAGAGAGATGCAAGCAGAGATTTGCATTAAAATTTTTATTTATCTTTTGATTTAACTATAATGAAGGGACATACTTATATTTAATATTGTCTATTTTTTATTGGAGTAATTATGTTTAAAAATATATAATATAGGGTACAATTTGAATTTTTTCATTTTTGTTGAAGAAACAGTTATATTTTATGCTGTTTATTTTTATGTTAAGAAATATCTGTAAAAGATGCAAAATTAACACATAATAAAACTGTAAGCCTTATATTATTGAGCTCTATTCTCTCACTCTGCATGCATTATCGCGGGAATTGAATTTTGAAAAATGTTCTATTGTGTGGCACGCTGAATCATATTAGTAGATTGGTTTGGCACGTCTCAGCTAAAAGGTTGCCGACCCCTGGTGCAGACTATATAATAATATAAATCTAGGCTCGTCATATACAGACAAACAATAACTTATGATATATTTAACTAGAAATTCGGCTGATATTAACTCAAAATCCTGTGAAACTTATCTTACTCTTAGAATAACTGCAAGGGTGTTTTTCAGCCCAATTTCTAAATATTATTCTCCTGAACAAACATTAAGAAGAAAAAGGTAAAAGATTCACGGAATCAGGAACACAAATAAAGTTTTTAAAATAGTAAAATGTCTGTAATTAGTGAGTAATAACTTTGAGGATAGGGAAATATACAACGTAAAAACAGTTCTCGAAAAGTGATTGTGAATTAGTGTGTGATCCCTCACCTCCAAGAAAATGAATTCCCAAGATAATTATTTGAATCAAACTGACACTAAAAATACAAAAGAAAAAAGATGCTTGAACTAACAATCTTCTACGGTCAAAGGAGGAGAACGATACCATAGTTTGCATCTGCCTCTCCATACTTAAAATCGATGGACCAGTCAATTCTGAGCCAGTCAAGTGACGTGAACGACGACCGAGTTGGCAACCTCTTCTCTGAATTTCACCACGCCAACGAGAGTATTTCGACATATTTAACGTGCATTAGACCCTCTACACGGCGGGTCTTTAATGGCACTGGGAAGGTGAATACATGACACGCAAGCCAAGAATCTGTGACCATGACCACTAAGCTTCCGCGGCCAGGTGAATGCCTTGGGCTGAATTGAACATGCAGCATTTCCAAATTTTTCACACGAGTCACTGGATTTTATCACCGGATTGAATGTTCAAAATAAGGACATTGGTACGTCTGGTGGCTCATCAATAGCTACTCTTGTTGATTTTAAAAACATTACGGGACGACACACATATTTAGAAACATGAAAAAACATACGACTTAAACTTAAGTTGTATTATTAGGACAATTGACCCTTTCAGTGGTGTAACGTTCACCCCTGCAACCCCCACATCGTGAGGGAAAGGGCAAAGCCTTCGTTAAATTATTGTTTTGCAACCTTTTGTAAGATCCGGCTTGGATCTTACAAAAAGGGTCTTGGGGCCCACAATCTGACTTTGCAGGGGGGCCCTAATATTTTCCACTGCTTCAATTACAGATTTCAACAGAACAAAACAGTAGCTCACCTGAAACCAAGATTTGAGTAATTAAAGATAAATAACATTTTACGTTTCAAATGTTAAATGGGGCCACTATTTGAGGCATTATCGAAAGAACAATGACTGATTTTGACTGGCGGTTAATGGAAAATTTCTACGAGTTTTATGAATTTAGACGAAGAAAAATAAAAAATTTTATTTGTAGTAACCAGTAACTCACACAGGAATTTTTCAAGAGGGGGTCTAGGGTCGAAAGTTTTCTCTTCTCGTATCAGGCTCCAATACGCCGCCCAAAATATTTCGATTTTCGGGAACAAAAAATGTAAAAAAATAATTAAATGAGTAATTAGCATTAATTAATAAAAATAATTACACATAACAAATACTTCATAAAATTTTACGTACTATATACATAGGATTATAAGCAATCGAAAAAAAAAATCAAGGGCTTTGGGGAGTTAGGACCCGAGGACCCCCTCCCCTTGTGTGCGCCACTGGAAATGACAAATGATATTACATTTTATAAAAATAAATTCTCGCAATACATTATCAGTCACATCTCTTACTCACAATATAATTTTCACATAGAAACATACTTAAGAAAAAATTTTATTTGAAATTACTGTTATATATTTATGCATTATAATTTTTTTTAAAAAAAATATTGCTACTGTATTAATTTATAATATATATATAGAGAGAGAGAAGCATATGTTCATTAGTTTAATTTCTTATATAAATTTTTTTCAGCATAACTAATATGTTTCCTTTGCGTATGCAAAAGGGAAAAGGTCTGTGACAGAGGAAGTCCTTTTTTTAAAGGGTCTGGCTTTCACCTCACGGGCAAAGAAATCTACGGAATAAAAAAACAGGGTTAAGAACCCTTCTCTTCGGTAAATTATTTTTTATCACTAAACGAAGGTCAGAGGCCGTCATAAAATGGGTGACCGTCAGTACCAGGCATTCGTGCAACAAATACTGTAATAGAGAGATTTTGTTTTGGTTTCGGCAGACGCAAATCATCACGTGCGATGACATTACGACCGGTCTGTCGGCGGGAACTTATCCGAAGTGGAATAAAACGCTGTCATTGTAAAAGAGGGAACAAAAACGAAAACAATAAATCCAGTGGTATCGCCATTGGGTGTCCAATTCCTGACAGGTGTATTCAATGCATCTCCTCGTTTTTTGTTGAATGAATCAGCGCCCGAGTATTGCAAAAACGCCCAATGCGTTTTATTTGTATAGTGACGAACGTGTGCGATCGAAATCGGGTCGTCCTGCCTATTTGAGAGTAGCAAATGTGTATCTGCTGCAGGGCTATTTGGCCAAGGGAAAGAAATCGTATTAGAGAAGAGTAAAAAGCAAAAACGAATGTAGTTTGACGAGTCACTGGGTCTGTCGGACGGGCCTTGTCCAGAAGGAGGTTACGCACTTTGATTTTCAGCTGTATTATTTTTTTTCTCTTTTTGCTGAGTGGACAGGTTTGTGCAGTGGACTACACTAGCATCATTGCGCCTTTAGCGACAATATGGCAAACTGAACTTCAGCAATGAATATCATTTGCGTATTTTGGTGATTTATTCATAATTTAAAACCCATTAATCATTTGAAACCTGAAATGCCAATTTTCAAGACGAAAACAGGAGCATATATTTGACGAGTGTCTGATTTTCAAGCACGTTCTGAGTATATAAAGCATTAGATTCAAGTTATGAGCTAAAGTTGTCAAATAGGAGCTGTCGGTTCAGGAGTAAGCAAGCTTTTGTCAACCTAGTTTTTTCACATTGTAATTCATAACTATTACGGAAAATGCAATTTTAAATTCTTAGTGTTGTTTCTGTTTTAAATTTATTTTTTACGTTTGAAATATGTTTGAAAATTATAGCTCAATGTTGAAAAATTTGTTGTGTGTAATCAGTGGCGTTTGTTAGTGTCTCACACACGGATGGAGTGGTTCAACCTCCCCCACAGAACAACCTATTAGTTTTTACCGTGGAGATTACTTTTCGGCCTTTTCGTCTACGT